>JANTFA010158193.1:0-12021 GCA_026413405.1 Phytosciara flavipes
ATTTTCAATATCGGTGGTAGCAATTTGGTTAGGCGAAGGTAATTTTACTTTGCCTTCTACGCGACCGCGGCGTTTCTGTTTCATTACTAAACGTATCAATTTCAAATGCCTCATTAGCATGACCCTGGAAACTTTTGCGATTAATCCGAGGAGGAGTGTATTGGGGTGGGGATGGAATCGGAGCATTTCGATTTGGCCATCTATCGATACCGGCATTTCCATTCCGATTGATGTCATTTATATTAATCAATTGGGACTTTCGGACTCTCTTTGTTTCGATGACCGTTTCGCGGCGTTTGTTCAGCATATTTATCGTTTGTCGACTGATGGTGAAGCGACGCAGATCTTCATCGAGGTTTTCTATTTTGTGAAGGAAACTTTGAAATTTTCATCCGTGCAATTAGATTGACAAAGCTTACCGAACTTAGATTTAAAATTTGTCTCCAAATTGCTGTAGTCCTGTCGATTCTGGTGCTGATGTAATATCTTCGATATTGTGTCCCTGCGCTCGATTTTCTGTTGATCTTTATCATCAGCATTGCTTTCGGCCCATTGTGGCTTCGGTTTTTGCCATATGCGGGCTATTTCAATTGATTGCGTACTCAGTTCCTCTTCCGGCGCAACTCGATCATAATTCTTCTTGCAGTGACAATTCAAATTGGTCGTAGCCAGAATTTGCGAAATCGTCGAGAATCGGTGCATCAACATCGCAATAAACTGAACGAATAGAATCACACCGAAAAACAGCACGAACAGCAAGCCGATCGGTTCGAGTTGTAAATATTCTCGTCGAATGATGACTTCCTTGTTGCTAGCATCAAAAGTAATATAATTGACTGCATTAAACGGCCATTGTATGTGCAATAAGTCTTTCTTGAGCTGCAGCAAGAATACAATCAACACAAAAATTGCATTCAACATGACGAAGGCGAAAGCAGAAACGTCTCGCAATGATGCGAGTGCATCTTTCATCACATTCTATCGGAAAAGAGTCTAGTTAGCGAAATGTAACTTCGAATGTTAACAACAAAATCCACCTTTTCCTCGTCAGTTTTATCGATTGGCTTCAGATATTCCTCGATTAGATCTATCCAAAATTCATCCTCTTTAACGGACAGCGTTTCGGTGTGTGAATTCTTCAAGTCCTTGTCGCACAGCCAGTCCGGTAAATAATTTATGATTTTCTGCTCTTCCGGCTGTTGGAAGTCTTTCACTAAACTCGTTTCCGACAAGTCATCCTCCTCCTTATCGACCACAATCGAAACTTCACCGGAAAGTTTTCTAAAGCAAAATTGTCCTTCGATCAATTCAAATATTAATCTCAAGTGCCTCCTAACTTACAGTTCCAAATTTTGCAGCTTTGAGTCCAACTGCATCAATTGCTCCGAAATTTGAAGTAATTGAATTTGTTCGGATTTAGTTTTCGGTTGTGTGCAGAGCATACAACGGAAACAATTCGATATGGAAAAGTCGATTGATCCTTCTTCGTCCCGTTGGTTGGTACCCAGAAAGCTTAATATTTTTTGCAGATGTCCTTCTGGCTTCTTTTCTACCACTTCAGCTGCTGGTTGCGGATTTTCACGAGTACCCCACGAAACATCGTTCAAATTGAACAGCGAGTAGATGACTAACAACATGTACATGCTCGGTATCGTTATGTAATACACAACGCCATACATAAGTGCCTTTATTTCTTGAGGATGAAGGAGTCCTGGAATACGAATTTGAAATTAATGTTCGGAACAGGTCAGACTGAGCTGTTTCGGTATTCCACTTGGTTCGGAAATTTCAGGTCAAGTCCAGGTCAGACCTGAAATTTTCAGAACAAATCCGTCAGATCGAACTGACCTGAACCCAACCTGAATTTTCCGAACCTGAAGTGATAAATTTCGGGTTGACGTTAGACCAGGTTGAACCTGCCCTGATTTGTCTCAGGTCAAACCTGACCTATTGCGAGCATCACTTGAAACATTCAATTTTGAAACGATTGAACGTTACCAGTAATTATTATCTGTCCAGCGACAATGAAGAAGAACAGTGACGAAGGTGATAAGATACCATCTTCCTTCACTTGAATCATGATACCAATCATAACGGCCATCATTACAAGTGAATAAACAGCACTGATGACAAAGGCTGCAATTAACTAAACAAATTGGACAAAAGAAAACTTTAGAACCGAGTGGAGAAGCCAGTTCACATTACAGACCTGGTACTTTTGCTTGCAAAAATAGCAAATTGCCATGAACGACAATAACGGTAGAAAGTTCCACAGAAAGGATGTCCAGATATCAATAGAGAACACCGACACCAATGCACCGACCATCATAAGAAATATCGTTCCTGGACCCAATATCGTACCGACCATTAACATACCCTGGTAAAATATGTACGGCATGGATATGCTGTTGTTTTTCTTCACAATACTTTTGGCATCACCAAGCAAATCCAAAATGTTGCACATGGTCGACGGTACCCATCGACGGCGTTGATTGTAGAATTCGTTAAAAGCTTCTGGCGCGTGACTGAAGAGAATTCCATTTTCGTTATGGTAACTTTTGACATAGAATCGAAACCTACGTATAAGCATCGGAGGCGGCTGAATACTCAACACGGAATTCCTGCTTAAGTAAGAGAGTGCAAAGCCAACGATCTTCACCCTGATCGTACTGTACGTAATGTCTTGCCTGCTCGGACGTTGTTGTGTATTTCTTCATCACACTGTTCTCCATCAGTGCCCGTCCCCGGAACAATGAGAAGCATCCGGGAGAACACAGCACGCAACCGATGATATGTTCAGTTGCTTTTTGTAGCCAATGACCGATGGCATATTCGAACACTATGGTAATCAGTCAGTGCGATGCATGGTCAATATAGAAGAATTTTGTGGAGGAAGTGACGAGTACAAATTTACCTTGATACCATACCATGGGACCACTTCCAACCGGATGAATTCGACCACAAGCAGCACCAAGATCTGGATTCACTTTCATCCGACCGATTAGCAATTGCACGGCATGTGGTTGAAAGTCAATGTCACCATCTAAAGCCAGTATGTAAGTGTTGTGAGAAATTTCCAACTTCCTTTCTGGAGACACGTCCAACTCCATGATACGATATCCCAGAAGATAGTACATGTACATGACCTGTGACCATCTTTTCTTGTGGCGAATTTTGTTCTTGTCTTTTAAATGAGCAATCATCTGGGTCTTGCCAGGTAATGTCCAGACTAAACGACCGCCATACGGAGTTTCCAGTTTAATCGGTGGCGCAATCCGAATATTCGTTTGATACACCAGCCGGGCAGCTTCTTCGATGTTTGTAATCAGATCTCTTACGTACGAGTTGATGGGTGATGTATCGGGCCTAACGTTCGCATTGTTAACGAACGCATCATCGAAGAAAATATGAGCTGAAATTAAAATCTGTCAGGAAGCACGCCACTATAATTACCGTCTACACTTTAGTCTTACTTTCCAACTCGTAATATTCGCTGTCGACATCATCATCATTTTTCCCGAAATACTTCATGGCCAAGCGATGGGCAGACTGATCTTCATCCAATCTCAAAATTGATTTCAAGAACTCCATCATCTCTTCCTTCGTCTCGTGCCACATGGTAGCGCACACATAAATTTGAGGAATTTTATCGGATTTCTGTACTCCCTTGTTGGGCTGGTATTGTTTCGCTTTTGCATCGATGACATTGTCCGGATCGTCGTCTTTGCATTTCGTTTTCAACATGTCCTTCTTCTTCAACAACTCATTTTGATCGTCTCGTCGTCTGTTCAATGCAACACATTGATCAATCAACAAACTGCAGTACATTGGCAGAACGAACAGCTTTTCAGACGCAGCATTTTTGTCATTCTTTTGATTCCACAAATATTTTGTTATCCAGGCCTGCGAACACAACCACAACAGCCACACCCATGCATGGTCCTTCACCACAAAGTCTACGAAATAGTAGACTGGTGGATCATGGAAGAAAAGAAAATCGGGAAAGAAGCCATGCAATGCACAAACGTCTTTCGTACGGAAGCTGCAAACTGTAGCCAGAGTTGCAACAGATATCGGAACTGTTAAATTGATGGGAAAGGCCATGCTAAAACTTTGAATGTAAACTTTTGCTGCGAATTTGGAGAACACGTAGACAATCCAAGCGGAAATAGCTTGAATAGCAAACACCCATAAGACAACGTTTGGCGTCGAAGGGATTTGTGATAGTAACTGTTCCACCGGCATGCTTTCATTGTAAACTGGTGTAATTTCAACAATATTTATCGAATGTTCCATCCATCCATCGAGGAACTTGTAGAAGAAATCGCGGAAATGGATGCCAGAAATCAGAAATGCTGCCATAAAAAAGACGATGATCTTCCATGGCGCGACGAATAGGTACGTGTAGTATCGTGACTTCTCCAATTGTTCGCGGAGCTTACCCAGTTCATAACCTTTAGAATAACATTCGTTTAAATTTATCAAAAATGTTTCATTGATTGGTTAAAATTTACCGCCAAAAATTGAATTTGATAAGAAATTCTCCCACCATCGAAATGATATGCAAAGTATTGACAACGGCATTATCCAAATATCTTGCGTGTTTGTTAATAACGGCCATACGATTAGCCCACTTGCTTGTCCAACTAACGACAGCATGTTCAAAGCATTAATCAAAATTCGATTTTTCGGACTTTTGGAGAATCGTAGTAAATCTGAAAGAACTCGTTCTACGTTACTCATTCAACTGAAAAATCTTTAGTCTACGCACTCAATATTGCTGGAATAACACAAACACAATTCGTCAGCATTATTCCCTTGACCACATCCAAGCCAGGTAGCACGACAAATGCAAGTACTGCCAGTCCAATAACATGAAACGTTTCAAACAACCACACCAATCCAAACTGTAATGCTGTTGGTTTCGTTACGTTCCGAAAGAAACATATCCGGGCAGCCCGAAAAACCGTTCCCATTTCTGGCAATGCGAAAGCGAATACAAGGGCCCATATCCATGCAATACGTTGCTCATGCGGAATTATTGCGTACAAATCTTGGTATGGATCTAGTTAAATAGACCGAGTTGAAATGAAATTGAAAAGACCAAAAAATCCCCTCATCCATATCGTACATTTTATGTTACAATACTGAACGCGGCTCTCCTTTTTCGTATGTGTGGCCATCAATAGAAATGTTGATTTGGCTAAGATGCCTGCACATAGAATTACGATGAAGACGAAAATGAATGTAAGCAATTTAAAAAGTTGCTTGAACGATTCAAAGCGCTTAGTGTCTACGGCAGAGCCACCAGTTTGTGGTGGCGGTGGGTCCTGGAATGAATCCCATAGTTTATCCTTTTGCGGTGTACGGTAGCTGTAAAGGAACAAGAGTAGAGTTTATTGTATTGTGCTTACACTGCGGTTAAGGGGAGCTCAAGTGCCAAGTAGCTCAATCAGTAGAGCGTTGGGCTCATACGTCAAGGATCTCGAGTTCGATCCCCGGAGCGAACAATCCTGCCCGACTCTCTAATCACTTGGTGATTAAGTATTCTCTCTTAATCACTAAAAGTGTCTACGAACTATCTAAATATTCAGGTAGTTGTAATATATCCACATCGGCAACACATAACATTACATCGCAACTATGACTACCTGCTCCATCTATGATTTCACAGATGAAAGCTCGTTTACCAGATTACGAGTCGAAAATTGCTTGAATGGATTTCATTGGAATCAATGAGTACGCACAACAGGTTTATTAGAGGCCAGAGTACAGTGTTCGTTCCTCTCAGATTTCCTCATTCTAATCTTGGGGTGAGTGTGATCAAGATATTTCAGACGATTTCAGGTTTACGAAGCATTTTTAATATGATGTCCAAACAGCGATTTGACCGGAGTTTTCTTGCTAGTAGCGGTGTTATGAATTCAATCGAATATTTTCCGGTCAGCAATCTCACAGATAAAAACAATTTCCGAAAAAACGAAAATTTATTTCTTTGGTGTTACACTTACCACGAAATTGTAAAACATTTATGGCAGGATAAGATAACTTGAAATGAATAAACGAAAAAATTTCTTTTGTTTCTTCACAAAGTGCAAAGTTTTAAGCTTTCGAAAGTACCTACTGTGCGTTTAAAATATCGTAACGCCGTGATGGATGCCATGCTTCGTGTTATCTTATTGGAAATTACACGCATCCAAATATAAAATTTCTCATTTGCAGTAACATTTGCTCAGATTGCCACCTCATTTCATTTTTGAATTAATGTAATCGAGACTAAGAATCATAAATCTCAGTGGCACATTTTTGGCCAAGCGAAGAACAATAGACAAGTTCTGTTTTCCCTCCACCGAAAAGAAAGTGCTGTTACTTCACTAGGAAGCTAATGTGTCCCTTCCCTCCCTGTTAGAGTAACGAAAGGTAAAACTTTCGTTGTCATTATTGAGAAAAACATTGTATACAACTCGGTGATAAATCGTGTGTCTAAAAAGAATTTATCACTTGCAATCACTAGCAATAAGCTTTGGAAACTGTTATTTTGACAGGTGTAAAGGTTGCATAGCCGAGCCGAAGGCGATGAGTCTCTGATTCTCATAAATCCTTCTGAATTAATGAATTACTCCCAGCATTCAACGTAGTTCACTTTAATCGCTGTCCTAGGCGGAAAGTTGTAATTTTATGTACATGTAATGAACACTTTCCGAGGGGCCTCAACATACATGTAATGACAACTTTCCGCATGGGATGGAAATTAAAATAAATTTCTGCATGATATCGTCTATCGGTTCGAAGGAATAGTATCCCTCGTCTTTGCGTTGAGCTACAAATTACCCCCTCGTACATATAAAAAGACTTTCACACTGATGCATAATGTGCCATAGAAATTTACCAAGACTTTTCCAACTTTTGAGACTCACCTGTTAAGCAACGATGTCTCGTCATCCGACGAAGAATCATTGTAGTTTGAATACATTTGTGCTGTGGCATGAACTTATTCCATGGACAAATGTTCCAGTGAATATCACAACTGAATATATTTAACACAGAAATTACTAAAAAGTAATCCTTGGGCAACGATCAAGGAAATTACACTGCCTATGAAACAATAATAGAAGTTGCGCTTAACAGAATCAAAATAACTTTGACGAAAGAATTTCGATTGGGTATAGCCAAAACACACTCAGTATGGAATACGTATCTTATCTTTGATTCAAAACATCTCTAATCACAAGTAATAAATTGAGTTTTAATTGTTATTTGATAAAAAGTTCATTTTTCCGTTAATTTGTCGTTACTAGAACTTTTGTTTTTACTCAGAATGTGATATGCATTTCAAAAATAGCAATTTACAACACGGCTGAAATTGACGCGAATTGACTACCTCACTCTTATTTTTGTTAAAACTAAATAGGTGCAAGTGTATCGTATTCATGTGATTTACATTCATAAATTATGTAGAATGCTTTGCGGCTAAATGTGAACCATGCAGTGCTCAATAAGCTTTGGGTATCTGAACACAAAAATCTCGCACACTCAAGAAGATTAATCACTAATTCTAGATGGAATCACAAACAGGTCAACTTCAGGTCGAACCTTCAGTTTCAGTCACTAGGTGGAATAGAAAGCCCCAAATGTTAACGTCATCAATGCATACCATTTCTGAATTATTGCCAAGCTTTCGACAAGGTGATCAAGGCAATTTCGCGTGCTCTGATTAGGACCTGTTCCGAGCCTTACCTGTTTGATATTGCATATCTAGGCTTTCTTATATCGATGATTGGATGCTACTTCGCAATGAATCAACGCGGAATCAATTGTATGGGGCCATTCACAAAATGCGCACGCTCAAAACTACGAATTTCAGACTCTTTTCCTCCTTGGACGCCAAAAGGTACAAAAGCTTAGTGACATTTTTTTGGCTCACAAATTTTAAAAATCGATTTTTCACCCTGAAGCCATGATCGCTCATTTTTTGGCCAAACGTCGAAAAATGTAGATTGTTGTCTACTACATTTTTCTTCGTTTGACCAAAAGAAAAAGCTATCATGGCTTCAGGGTGAAAAATCGATTTGAAAAATTTGTGGGCCAAAAAAATGCCAATAAGCGCTACTATTCCAAAATGTATGAAGCGTACGATTTGGTCAGACACTCTGTTCCCTGTAGACTGCGAGTAATTTGTGAATGTCACCTATGACATAAGCAATTTCACCTTCGGCTCGACACTTCCCGGAGCTTGTTGCTCAAAAATACATTTGTGAACCTTATCTGCAATACTAGTGGTCCGACTTCGAATGAATCAAACATTTTCTACGAAAAGATTAATGGATTTCGAAATATTTTGATTCAAAGTTTGTTAGTCACGGGGCAAGGCTATGTATTGCTACGTATACAACAAAAATCCATCCTGAGCGTAGCCCATTTTTGTACAGAGTATAGTAGAGTTGCGTGTATTAATGTTCGATTAATGAAGCTTAAAACGTCCTTTTATCTGTAGTTCAGTTACGTCAACATACTTTCCGCATTGCATTTAAATTTTTTGGTGAAAGCCATAAAATCCGATTGTAATTTAACATTATAGACAATGTGACGCCTGCGGAACAAGCGACAAGTATATTATGCAGCACACAGCTATAGCATGAAGTGTACCGCCATATCATTAGAAAAGGAAATTCACAATGAGTATGCTAAAGGTAGATGCTATTTGCACCCTAGTGCGAATAGTGCATAAAACAATAGTGCAATTTATTGTCTTCGTTGCCATTTGTAGAAGGGAAAATCAAAGTGATTGCATACGAAACTCGTCATTAGAAGTTGTGCGAATAGTCACATCGTATGCTTCATCAGTAAAAAAGCGTTATTTTAATGATGAAGTTAGCAGGTTAGACTCAAGACTCATCAAATAAGCCGGAACCGAATAGCCCTGCTGAATAACTCCACAGCCCATATATATCCAGTTCAATAACATCTACAGACAGATCTACCGTCTAGTTTCATCCCGTGGAATAGAGTACACTTTAATTTCATCCAGCCCAACAAAATCCGATCGCTTTGTAGTAGGAAGATATATTTTGTGTAACAAAAGTGTCTTTCAGATATGCGTGAATAACGTTGGGCTAGACTTTATTCAACTGGATGAAAATGAGTAGTAGACCTGGCTGCGGTTGTTCCGCTGCTGGGGGATTTTGAATTTTAAATCAACCTTATAAGGACAGATATGTTTCCGAACTTCTTTAGGCTCAAAACACACGGTCAATTTTGCGTTGCTAAGATCAAGGTTTTGCCAACTGTCATTTTTCCAAGTAAATTGTGTCGCACCTCTCATAAACAAAAAAAAACTCACCAGACTGCCAAGTTTGCATGACGTAGTGAAATTTTTGTATGAAAGGTGGTGTGTCAGCCGATTACTTGTTTGGCAAGACCTCCTCAGTATACTATAACAGCCTTGACTGAGATCCAAAATAACGCTGCGTTCCCCATTGTTTGACCTGTGGAATACTACAGAAAATGCAGCATAATTTCCTGCCATTTTCTGCCATTTGTGGCGCAATTGTTTTTAGGTAAACAATAGGCTTTGAAGTAAAATTTTTGCGTATCGAAACTTTAAGCGTCACCTCTTGCGTTCACAGAAATTCTATAGAATTTTATGAAATTCCTAAAAGTATCTCATGACTAACAAAGAATTGGCCATATATTGGTAATGGCAATTGCTATATTGCTCAAAGATTGTTCGCATAATGAACGTAAGACGCGTTGAATCAGTTACATTGATATGGTTACAACAAAGAGCGAGACTCATGTAGATGTTTACCTGAACACAACTTGAAAAGAAATGAGAATAACAAGAAACACAAACGAACGTGTTACTGGTCCGATTGCGAATAATAATTTGTGTGGTTCTTGTTTATTAACTCATCAACGTGTGACATCATCATATTTTTTGGGTACTCTCATAGACTTATACTCTATTACCAACTCATCGGCGCATGATATTTTTCATATCTTATCGATGCGCTCTCAGTCTCGAAGTTTGATTGCAGGTATATCAATCGAAGAAAACTTGTAAGCGGTAATCTATTGCCTATTAGTTATCGTAACAGAAAGTCGCATTTCATCATACCTTTTATTATTATCTCATCTACATAAAATACCGACCGAACTCACAATATAGTCGAACAGTGTGTTGTTCATTCATCACTAAAGAAGAATCGCGAGTCGTCCAAATTTCGATTTCAACAGTAAAGAAACGTAGAACTAGCCAATTAAATTCGCGTTCCATTCTTCGTACAGTGCCCAAGTTAACAAAAAATTTGTTGGTATTTCACCAGAACCAGATTTGTTACGACTCTTTGGTATATTCCGGTGAACTACAACCTTCGAAAACCATATATTTGAACGCACGTCAATAAATTGGGCTCTCAAAATGCTGGACAAAACTGTTACAATAATTGGCGCTGGCCCCGCTGGCCTCACATTGGCACGTCTACTACAAATGCGTGGAGTTTCTGTTCGTGTATTCGAGAATGACGCTTCATTCAGTGCTAGGGATCAAGGCGGTACATTCGATTTGCACGACAATGGAGGACAACGAGCCCTTATCGAGGCTCATCTTATTGATGAATTCAAAAAATTTGCTAGACCTGAGGGTCAAGCTATGAAAATCATTGACAAGCATGGTAACATAAAATACGAGGATGAAGGCAGACCCGACGACATGTCAAGACCCGAAATTGATCGACAAGTGTTGCGAAATATCTTGATAAATTCACTGGAACCAGGTACTGTAATCTGGAACAAACATGTAACGAACATTGAGTCATTGGGCGGCGGACAACATAAAATAGTTTTTAGAGATCACACGAGCGAAATTGTGGATTTCTTAGTGGGTGCAGATGGAACATGGTCGAAAGTTCGTCCGCTTATATCATTCGTTGAACCGGTGTACACAGGCGTACTCTTTGTTGAGAGTCGAATTTCGAAGCCGGATGTAGCATCTCCAAAGATCAACGAGCTTGTCGGACATGGTGGCGCTTTCGTTCTCGGTGAAAACAAGGGTCTGATGGCCCAACGAAATGGCGACGACACCATTCGCATATACGTTGCATTACGTGTACCTGAAGATTGGCCGAAAAGTTATGATTTCAGTGAACCTACTGAAATTAGGTCTATGCTGTTGGAGGTATTGTCTGGATGGCAACCGGAACTGCTAGAAATGCTTGTCCATTCTGATGACATTTTCATACCTCGTCATATTTACACTTTGCCTTTGAAAGAAAATTGGACGGCCAAAGAAGGGATAACTGTGATTGGTGACGCTGCACACGTGATGACACCATTCGCTGGTCAGGGTGCCAATCTGGCGATGCTGGACGCGCTCCAATTAGCTGAATGCATTACATCGGTAGGTGCGACGGACTTATCGACATTGACAGAGAGTATCAGAAGCTTTGAAGAAATAATGATTAGTCGCGCTCGTCCATTCTCTGAAGAGTCATTCAACAATTTGAATGCTTTTATAACGGATGATGCTCCGAAGCAGGTAGTTGACATATTTAACAGTCATCACGGACCAGAATAGAATATTTGTCAGGTGGAAAAGATTAGTTTATTAAGCTATCCGATTCAGAATTCAGATAATTGAGAAGCTGTTGCAATGGTTCTTAAACAATGGAACTCCTGATGTCATAATCGAACTTTTCCAATTGGGCGTATTGGCTGCAAAAGTTTTCTTAGTGACTCTGTGTAATAATAAATAAAAATTTTTGTTTTCAATATGAAACCTATGCGAGTGAATGAATGATCTTTTACTTTGCGCACATAATTATGAGCCAGTTATATTTACGTAAGCTCAAAAAGTGTATCCGGTCCGGTGTTCCTTCCTGATCAGAGCCTATTATAAGGAAGAACTATAGGGGGAAAGGGCACCAGGCGTCCAGATTTGAGACATTGCTTTTTAAAGCTTAAAGTAGCTCAATTGTTGAAAAACGACTGAAAAAGCCGAAGGTCCACAATTCTACATAGAAA
>JANTFA010158194.1:0-20327 GCA_026413405.1 Phytosciara flavipes
TCAAAGTGTCTGGGTGTTTAGTTGAATGTTAAGCTGAATGTGGTTGATTTTTTGTGAACTTAATTTGAGTTATGAATGGAATGGGAATGAATTTTTATTTTATTGTAATGAGACTTCATTGGGAATATAAATGAAATATCTATATCAGAACAGATGTGTTGTTCGTATACTAGCTGAAAAATGAGAAGTAATATTCCCGTTCCATGTTTTACATTACTTTATAAATCGTGGAAAAGAATGATGTGTAAAGTAATTGCTACCTACAGCCAGCTGCATTGAAAAGAGGACCTCTTCATCTTCCTCAAATGTCAAAGAATTCAACTGTCATTGGATACAGCCAATTACATTTTCTTCAACGTATGCAACCGATATTTAACAATGACCAAGACGACCTCGAGATATAGATGGCGCTCATCTTCTAGCCTCGTTCAAGAACGAAAGTTAGTTAATACCGCCGTTCAAAGAACAGTTGTTTGTTACCCAGGGTGGATGGTGGGATTTTACTGAAAATAATCTTAAAACGTCGTTTGCAAAATTTCATTTTTGTTCACGAGATAAGATGACAAACAAACCATCCGTTTAGAACGGCTTTACCAAGTTACCAAAACTTGTCGAGTTAATTTGTGAGGCTGGAAGATGGACCCACCCTATATCTCGATGTCGTCTTGGTCATTTTGAAACATCGGCTGCGTACCTTAAATAAAATTGAATTGGCTGTACCATTGACAGTTAAATTGTATGACATTCAAGCAAATGAAGTAAAAAAAACGATGAGAAAGCCCTCTTTTCAATGCAGCTGGCTGTACATCAATAGATTCACTGACAAATAGCATTTCAATTTTTCAACGTATAAAACGAATACCCTGCTAAGATAAACTACAGCAAAAAAAGAGGATGTTTTTGCCACATTATGCACGCCCATGATAACAGAGAGGAAAAAAACAGAGTCTCGTCAAAGACTTTAAATCTTTATTTATGTTGTGAAATGAAAGTGTTTCTGATTTCAATGGAAAGTAGAAAGGGATTTGTTCGACTGTTCATCGAGACGAATTTCAACGAGTGGCAATTTAAAATATGGAAATAATGGGTACCGTGTTGTACACATCGTTTTCGATTTTTGTTGTAACATCAGTCCTACATTTTCCTAACGAGCGAAGCGAGTAAGTAGAATTAGGAAACGTTCATAAATTACGTCCACACAAGGGGGAGTGACGGTTCATAGAAATTCAAAAAAAAAAAATTGGACAGCTTTGTAACACACCGCATTTGAATTTCTGAGTAAGGGAGTAAGCCTTTTGTGGCTTAGCAATAAAATAATGTCCGTCTGTCATCACCATAACTTGAGAAAAACGGAAAAAATCTTGGAGGGACTTTTTTTTTTCATCGAATCTTGATTTGTATTCACAAAAGCTGGTTTAAATTCGAAGATGAGCTAAATCGACATCACGAGTTCGAAAGTCAGATTCCATATGTCGATTAAATTTATTCCGATTTTCATGAATGTTTTTTGTTTGAAAGCTAATGACGACCATAAAGCAGTGCGGTTTTGTTTTTATTGTCCTAAAAATATGGCCACTAGATCGAGCCCCAGCCGCCATTTCGGATTTCAGTGTTCTTTGTCTATGTCTCAATCAAAAGGAGCGTTTTGTTGTTGTGCAGATTGATACATCGCTAAGATTGCGCTTTTTACACGATACATTTATCACTAACCTTACATCACCTACGTTCACAATGTAAAAGCATTTCAAATAGTATTCAAAGCGGCCATTATTTAAATTCATTGGCTAAACATCTCTCTTTAATGTTTACCGAATTGTATAATCCTGTTATGCTTATTCCACACCGACATTTTAAGGTCGATTTGGGACTGAAGCACAATTATTTCCTTTCTCAATTTGTAGGCGAATAACTTCCTTTTTTTCAACATACTTCAAAGATTCATCTTCAACTTGTCCGAAGTTTTCCAATTTCATATTGCTCAACGCTTGAGGTGTTTTTTTAAAGATATTCTATGCAAACAAAAGGTTCAAGTGAAATATATACAAAGCAAAAATGCTCTCTCTAAAACATAGATATAGTCGGGTGAGTTTTGCCCACATTTTTCGATTAAATTTTTTTTATTACACGACATTTCGCTTGAGAGTGAATTTTGTGCAGGGAAGGTATGTAGATACTAGATACTACAGAACGTGCATAAGATTTAATGGAATATCATTTTCAGTTTCTTATCAGTAACAACCACATTTTTATTTCAGTTCAGTACGGAGCTTTTATTTTGTGGAGTCATTGTCGTAAAATGGCAAGTGAGCAAGTGAAATAGCCTTCTACGTTTCAGACTTACATGTACTCTAGCTCGACCTTTCATTAATTTCATAATCATGATTCCAAACACTGTAGAATTTGAACGGCATGGTGGCGTCCCGAGTAAAAATTTTCTGGAAAGGGACATCTCAAATCGACCTCAATCAGACTTCTCAGTGAGATTCGTCGTACAACATTTTCCTCACTACCTCAGGTAGATGTCTGTGTTCGGTCATTCGAGGTTCGTATAAGAAGTTTATTTTATCTCGGGCTTACCTTGCTGAAAAGAATTTTCAAAGGGACAAGCTAGAATTAGTAGTCCATGCGAGGGAGTAACCATTGCGAAACTTTTGGGACAGGCCAATGGAAATTTTGGAAACAAATGGAAATGGAATTGTTAGAACAGAATTGAACCAGTGGTTGCCTTCTCGAGTCCAAGTACTAGATTGAGCCTTTGTCTATTGCATGAAACTCTTGCACATCAAAATACGGGCGTTGTATCATCTTACAACTGCTACTAACAAAAGGCCAGCAGTTTTGGCCGGAAAGTTAAATGTCAAAAATCTGAGAACTTTAGTCACAAATTTGAGTTACTTTTGACTCTGATGACTGATGTCATTTATGGGCTGCTAGAAATCTAGCGCCCAATGCGTTGGCTAGGTACTGCATCCAGTTCACTCAAGTCACCACTTAGCTTCCTCTTATGTCGCAAATTCTACAACTAAAACAGGCAGATGATCAGATGATAGATCAGAATATGCATAGTCTCAATCAATCTTTGTCCTTCTGGTGCTATGAAAACTGTTGAATATTCATACAACAATTGTGGCACGTGCAGCCACTCTGCTTCAAAGGGATTTCAATAAAAATCGGGCGAAATTTGTAAAATTATTCGATCAATGGACTGGTAGTATTGAATGCTAGGAGTCGTTCATAAATGACTTCACGCTATTTTAAAGACATTTGTACCTCCACTACCCCTTCGTCACGCAGAAAGGGTCAAGAGTAACTCAAATTTGTAGGATTGTCACGTTTCATTGTTTCTTCATCGCTTCGAATCGATCTCTTTTTCGAATTGTAATTTTCATTTTTCGAGTCCACATCCACAATTATTCTCAATTTGTGGTTTCCAATATACAGCAAACCCAATTGTTCAAAAATGTGGGTCCGTAAAACCGAGACGGTTTTCTGGCTAAAAAAGCTTTTAATCTTAACAATGACCACCACATCAAACGATCCACACAAAAAAGAGGAGAAATTATGTCATGAACATCCTTGACTAAAAAAGATTTCATTTGGAATTTTTTTCCACCCAGAACTTTTGTGTGTACGGCAGAAAAAAAAGGTAATTACACTTACCTACTCCAGCAACAAAACTTTCATCTCTGCCCAGAAAATTTATTTATATTCAGCACACAAGGGGTTCAGTCGGTGTTGTGTTGTGTGTACATATTTATGCGGCCATACCATTCCAATGTCGTAAACATTTTTTTTGTATTTTGATAATTGAACCGAAAAAAAAGGTTATCTTTTTCGGTCTCCAACCAAAAATGCTCTGTACAGTATTAGATGTACGTATAATGCGACGCAGAGTGTAATCCGACCGGAGTGTGTAGGCTACAAAAACCCAGCCATGATCAAATTTAGAGCTGTTTTTGTGAAATGTTTTTTTTTTGTGTGATGTAGAGAACGCGGGAATGTTATGTTTAACAGTCGGTTTAAATGAATGGAAAATGATTTACATTTTAACTTGAGTGGCACCGACCACTATGAAGAGAGCGGAAAATATGTCGGCACAATAATCATAATCCGTAGAAACTCGCTTCAAATGATAATTTAAACGGGCTTTGTGAACGTAACATTATAATATAATAAACAAATTAAGAGGAAATTTTTGGCCCGCCGAGATCAACGAAATTATATATGGGGGGTACTTGGGATTTAAACTTATATTAGAAATTGGGTTTGATTTATGATGGCTATAGGAATATTTAAAATAAGATTTTCGCCAAACATATTTCACCATTATTGTTCGTTGTACAGACAATCTCGGTTTTATCGTAATAAAACGAATTTTTAGTCCTGTTCGAAGTACAGAGCGCTATTAGGCTTAATTTGCGGTAAGTGCATACCATTCGAAGATGCGTCTGGACTGGATGCCAAATCAACAATAAAAAATCAGCGTTCATCTGTCCGGCACGTTGATAACTTGAGTAAATCGATTCAGATTTCAATAAAATTTGTTTTCTTTGAAAGATAGACGATAGTGTGAGGTCCAACTCCGATGATGAGCATTTTCTGACGGCCCATGCATGAGCTAGCAATCTTTGAAGATTTTGGCGGAAAAACACTCGTTGGGGGTTTGCACATGAATGACGTCACACTTTTTCAGTGCTGTCATCAGAGTAAAATCACTAAAAATTCGACAAGTGTTCAGCTTTTAGAGGCAACAGAGTGCTCCACTCCCCATTTAATAAGTGTATTTTGGAGGTAGGGACACCATTGATCCATAAAAAGTGCATACTTGCCGAGGTATTAGTGATTTCAATTTGATGGCAGCACTGAAAAAGTGTGACGTCATTTATGTACGACCCCTTATAAAAGTGACAGCATATCATAGATACCACTCAAGGACGAAAATTCATTGAAATCGAGTCACTGGATCGTGAGCTAAAATCCTTAGAGTGAGATTAAGTAATGTCGTAAGGATTTGTTTGCATATGGATCGAGTAAATTTTATCCGAATGTCATGATTTGGGTCGTGGGTTTTATTTGAAAGGTATTGCCAATGCCAATTCGAAAAGAAAATTTTATTGGAATCGAGCCAGTTGGCCCTTGAAGTGTTAGGTAGAAAAGGCTCTGGGTGTTTTTTGCACATAAATCGAGTAAACTTCACTCGACTTTCGACTATACACAAGTAGTGTGGTTACGTAAGCCAGGTATACGTGATCGTACGGGGCTCTTTCGCAGCGTCTGCTACTATCTTCAATGGCTGGTGCTGCAATTATATGAAGGGCCGTATTTTCTCTATAAACTGGAAATGGCGTTCCGGATGGAATAGAAGAACATTTCGAGTATTCCACTCATTAAACGTTGTATTCGCTGCTTTAATTTTATCTTTTTATGTCCTCCTCCATGAATTTCGATTTGAAACCATGATTGTTGCCAAGAATGTATCTCCCCATCTCTCATGGCTTAATTTGACTTTCATTCGGATAGCAAATATTATAAGTGTAAGGTCAATATGGCAATTATATAAATACGCAAAGGCGACATTGTTTGTCAACCGCAAACAATATGAAAAAAAAAACATTTTCTTCGTTCGAACCCTCCCACATCTTTGTTGATCCATCGCAATTCATGTTTAACGAATCGTGTATAGAATAATTGCTTCATTTTCATTTCTATAATATTGCAGAAAATAATTTGCCAATTCAATGGTTATTTCATAAGGCGTTCACCGGTTGAATAAATAGAGAATGAATATTAAATAAACAAGCCGATCGATCCGCTAACAAGCACCTTTAAATTTATGATGTATGCTCAACACCGAGACTTTATTATAAATATGCATGTCGGATTTCCGTAGACAACTTTTCTATATCGTAAATGAAGTTGTTAAAAATAGACAAGAACATAAAGAGTGACCCGTAAGTGAAAGAGTAGTTAGTTGTTTTGGCAATTTCAATAGTCTTATTTGAACAAAATCCACCAACGTCAAGTGAAATTTACTCGAGATATGGGCAAAAAAACACTGAAACCCAAAATGGCACCCAGTTTCTTACGAAAAGGGGTCTACCGCTTCACATTTTTCAAACAAAAAAAAACTACGAAAATCGAATGAATTCACATGAGCCACAGATTCAATTCCAATAAACTTTTTATTACCATTCCCGGAACATAATCATCGCCTTCTCAAGCATGTGTTTGATGTCGTATGATTAAAGATTCTCCCACACACGCTATCGACTCGTTATCTTGAATGAACCGCCAATATTCTATAAATAAAGATGTTGGCGAGACCAGGCTTCGAACACCCGACACCAAGAGAATTCTGATCATGAAGCAACGACTATAACCATTCAGCTACAGAGACAAGCAATTTAATAGAACGTATTGTTGAAGCTTATTCAAATCGTTTCTTTACATAAAATTGAATGAGGCATTCTTTTTTTTTATTCATCAATTCTACTTGAACAAACGTTACAAAGCTTACAGAATTAACTTAAATTTACAGCTTAAGCTTTACCAAATTTATACTAACATACACAATATGACTTTACGGAAACTCTTGCCTATGACACCAGAAATAATGACTCGGTAGCTCTCTAGCATAGCTAATAAGACAGAAAAAATTTGACGAAAAACTATCTAGACACTCTTTCGACAAAACCGGAATGAGGCATATGACGCAGTCTTCTAGGACATTCAAATGTTTGGTAGAAAATTAGTTGATGGGTAGTTAAAAATAACTAGCTGTGAGAAAGCTAAAACGAAATCGCCGATACGTATGACGCACACATTCATTCAAAAAAATTTGAGAAACTGCAGACGCTTTCTTCTAGTCTGATACTTCACTTTCTGTGAGTTTTCCGTTATAGGTTTCATACGAAATCTACTACATCATTTTTTGTATCATAAAGCTTTCTATGTAAGAATGGCTACATGAAGCTATACGCTTTCGATCATTGTTAGTGACAACAGATGACTACACCGTTTCTGTCAGGTTTTCCTTAACAATGACACTCGTTTTGAGAAAAAATATTGCGATCTAGAACTACACCTTTAAATATCACTTCTAAGTAGTAATACAATCTCTCTACACCGAAACATCTGACTCTGGTCAATATCAGAGCTCCTTAATTCAATCGATAACGCTTTCAATCCACACAATCAGATAACAGATTTTCTCCATGTACTTCAGTCTTTATTGATTATAATATTCAAGGTCAACTTTGAAACTGCTCGGTGCTCGGGACTACACTTACTTCGATGCGTTCATTTGCGTGCGAGAAAAGCTCACTCTACTTCGAGAAAAACATCTTTTTGCTGCGCTAGTGCAAGAAACACTTTTTTTCGTGCACTAGTGCGGAAAAAACTTCTTTTTCTCGCACGCTAACGAGTCATTGTCTTGAATAAACAGTCAATCTTTTATAAATAAAAACCTTGCCAAGACCAGGCCGATTTAGCATCTGGGGGTGACCACAGAATGTTAAATCGTACTTAGGAATTTGAATTCGACGTGTTATAAACGGAAGAGTGAAAGGAAGCGATTCTCGCATTTCGTACGGGCATAAGAATGAAATGCGTGCTCTATGGAGAGGTATAGTTGTATGTAGCTGTAACATACATTCGATGACAAGTCCTTTCATCATATAATAAAACCGAGCAAATTATATTTGGAGTTAATCTTTTCTATCTATGAACTGTAATGCGCTCCTTAACACCCAGTCATATTTACGTCAGATTTGGCAATCTATGTGATATTAGGACGGGAAACTTTTTGAATGCGGCAACCGAGAGTACCGAGAATGCTCATATAAAAACCGAAATCTACTTTCAGATTTTAAAATTAGACTTAAGCACCTTATGAGCTGAATGTCTGCGTAAAATGTGTATACATCGCAACACAACCGACACGATTTTCCTTTTTACCATCATTCCATTTTTCTATTACTGTACTTGTCACAATATGGCAAAAGAATGGAAACGAAATAATTCTCGCTATGATTGAAAAAAGAAATGGTAGACACTAAGCTGTCATTTGATAAATATGAGCCAAACATTAGCCAGGCTTCTTCCTATAAAACATTCTTTTATTAAATAAAATATGATCCACTTCTATATTCACCTTCATCTTCTTCTATATATGTTGTTTGCACTCTCATATATATGGAGGAATACATAATCAATTTTGCCCTGGTAGATCCCAGATAGATAAGTTAGTCATTTTCGTTTTACATTTAACGTACATAAAATACCACTGACGGTGAATTTATTTGGGATGCGTTAGACAACACAACATACGCGTACGTGTCTTATATTGTAATAATGTTCACAGATATAGTTGACTATAGTATGACGCAGAGTAAAACGGTGTAATATTACTTATGGGATTCTTGATTATTTATGGGGTAATAATAAAAGTGATACAAGATACGGGTGAGTAATGACGACGACGTTAGCCAAAAAAATGTATTAGGTTAGACTTCACTAAGACATTAGATATCCGGATTTTTCTTGTGTAATACGAGTGAAGACATTCATATCACTATGCGGATCAATTTGTACTTCTCAAGGCATTACGGGAAATTTATGGATGCGAAAAAGCTCTTGCAGGCGGTGAAACAAAAAGAGTTACAAATGGATGGCAAATGGAGGGGTTTCCGTTATGCAAGTAATCGGCATGACGTGTTGCATGTGCTAAGAACAACTACTACTACTACAACCTAGTCTTTCTGTTGATCTGATGCCATGGGCTGAACATTTTCTTAGGCAACCAGTTGTGATTTTCGTCATCCAGCCGTTACACGTTCTTTGAGAGACAATTATTCTTCTCGTTATTCGAGAATTAGTCTGAATAACTTCAAAAACGAGCAAAGGAGACAACAGCCAAGCAGAAAACCACACGGTCAACCTTTAAAGTCAAAACGTGTTTTTACCCCTATACAGCGTAAAAGATGCTTCTAGATGCCTTAGACTAGAATTGGTTCATGTATCTCAAATGGTCTCCTTGTTCGGGTGGCAAGTAAAATATTTTCAGATCAAACTCTTTACTGTTTACTCTTTACTGTTAAGTTACGCCACCGAAAAACATACACACAAATTTAGCATCGGTGGGTTGAGAAGAGCCAATCTTTCGTTTGTTGTGTTAGCAGCTCCAATTTTAGTGGATTTGTAGAGGCACGATATCTTTTTGATCACACAATGCAGATAAAATGTTGTGATTCGAGCGAACAGTATAAGCAATGAGATGTGCCAAGAAGACATAGGCAACATAGTGTTAGAACAATCAATTTCTCTTCGCTCCGAATTGAACGAACAAGTCGAAACATAAAGGGAACTTTGCGCTAGGGATCTGGTATCCGGTTTGAGGAGTCACTCGCATATTTTATTGATTGGAGATTCCGGGCTCGCCAAGTCACGATTACTTAAATTTTGAAATTTGCTATTGCCGTATCACTTCGATCAAGTGTATGAAAGTCTGAGTAACTAGGAAATTGTGATACTTCGCTTGAGGATTTTTTAAATTATCGATTGTAGAGTTTCATGAAGAAAGTTTATTAATGATCTTCAGGGGCTTTGGAGGAAAATCTTTTAAGCTACAATTTAAGTTGACGGCTAGCTTCTGTCAAAAAACAAAAGTTTGATTATGAGATTACTGGAAGTACCATTGTCTGACACTGCAATGCTTTCAAGAATGTTCTTGTTGAAGTGTAACAAATAAAAATCAGAATCAAGTACTCACTACCATCAGAATCTTAAGAAAAATCGCATTGGATTATCAAGTAAAAAAGTGTGCTCACACTTTTGGTCTACTCCCCCGCTTCTCTACGCTTTTCAACAGCCCCACGAACGACTAGTCATCTGTTATCGAGGGCCACGAAAACAAATTTTTTAAGTTGCTTGTTCTTTTATACAGTCGTATCAACAAATGAAGTCAAAGATTTTCAAGATCAGACATTGGGCGATTCATCAATTGAAGTACTAAATGTGATATGTTGTTACGCCTGAACCATTTTTGAAATGTCAAAATGTTGAATATCTCGTGGTCTTATGGAAACTTCGGGATTCTGTTATTATTTTTCTACACTCTTGTAACTTAGACGAAACAGTAAGCCCTCCAGTCATCAAATGTTTATCTGAGTAGCGGAGTTAATTTTTTTATTTATTCGGTCGTTATTCGAACAACCCAGCGTCAATTATTATTTTCCTCAATTTGATTGCGTTTAATGGTTTTCCTTTAAATGTTTGCATGGTGGAACGTGGAATATGTATGTGGGTGTAGTGTACTTGATCATAAAATATTATATGATGACGGGGGAATAACAATTTAATGTGTTTATCACGCTAACACAACGCAATATATATACGAATTGGTTTCATTCTAACGTTTCGCTCATAGCATTCATAATAAAACAGCTGAAAGAAGACCCATAAAATATGCCATAATAAAGTAAATATAACCATCCTCGGCGGCATCCATAAGTCATGGAGAATTTATGCGTGAGCTTAATTGAAAGTCAGAAGTAATATTAATTTTCCTCTTTAATATTAAATTGCGATTTTAGTATTCGCAAGTCATATACCATAAAATAACTAAAAGAAACGATAAATGGAAACAACATCGTTACGAATGCCAATTTTGTGAGTTTTAGGAGTCTCAATAATTTCGATTGAAAAACGAGAACGCAGGGCGCACATTCTGAATGGTGCTAATGAATATTATACACTCGGGAGCACAAACATTCCGATCCACTTCCATTTATATTTAAAATATTCTACAATCAGCGCAAAAGGTATTAAATTACAGGAATTTCCGGCTTACAGTTTCGATAAAATTGTTATTTTATGTAGCAATTTTAATTGAAGAGGAAGACAGACGGTTCCTTCGTCTTTATAAATATGCAATTAAGTGCTAATACGGGTATAAGAGTATTAGTGCGTGTCTTCATACCCAAAAGTTTCTTTTGAGACGCCTACCTTAAAAGGATCAAGTTACAGAAGTCCATTTCTCAGCTCAGTGGCGGAATGACGAATTTTCATCGTCTTTTTTGAAGACACAACTCAACGATATTGGTTATTATGCCAAGGTGGGTAGAATTTAAATGCTTATTTACCGATGTGTAAAAATCGTAGGTGAACAAAACATTTTTCATTCGTGTACGACGTGAATGAACGTCGTCATAAAAGAAACAAACACGTTCCTTTGTTGGAGAACAAGTGGTCAGAAAACACAAATCTTTTCACCTGAATTGTCATCAGACGAAAACGAAAAGTTCAATTTTTCAAGTTCAAGTTCAAGATAATTTTACTGGGAAAGTCTAATCCAACCTAGAACCTGGCATGGTAATGACGTTTTAATTGTTCCACGTCGCTTCTTTCAATAACACGCGCTGTCATTGAATTTCGTATAAATAACAAAGAACGATTCATATTTCTGCTTTTAACAAAGTTTGTAGTCTGTTTTCTGGGAATCATAAAATCGTAAGACAAAAGGCAGAAAGTCATTGGAGCATTAAATAAGACAAACAAGATACTACTGCGCGCAATTTTCCTCATACTAAACAAATTTATGGCACAAACCCTATGCGGCACAAGTCTCCACATACCGAATCACATAAAGTGGCACACACGTGTGCCAAGGCAACCTGAGCTCATAATATTTATGTAGCGTTCATACAATCCGTGTTTGTGTTCCAAGAATTTTGACTTGACAATAGCTCTTAATAAAAGATCAAAACGGATGACGATGTTATTTAGCTGTTTATTAACATGAAATATCAGCCGATGTATCTCCGTATTTTTGAATTAGATTAAATTTCCCATTTGATTAATTAAACCACCGACATTGTATTATCACTTATAAACAGGTAAACACACACACCTAAATCCAGTGCTGTTTATTTTATCTACAGAGGAAAAAAAATGAAATAAAGGAAATGAAAATGGATGTCAGTTCAAAAGATAATCCGAGTGAAAATATTTTTCGGAAAATATGTGCACAAGATAAGAGGAATACATAATGAAGAATTAGGGTAACTGGGGAAATGTTTATTTGATGAAGACATTTTAAACAACTAAAACATAATTTTTGTGCTAGCGGAGTTGAGAGACAGGTTTTTTATTACAATTTGTTTTTTTCCATGCTCCTCTGTTGACTGATACGTACAGATACGACGGATGAGGGAAGGAAAAAAAATAATGGGAACAATGTAACAACTCGTATGCATATTCAAACGAAATGTAGCCATTATCGTCGTAAAACGTATAGGTTTTACACTCTCTTGATGAGGGTACTTGAAAGGGGATGTTTCAACTTTTCACCGTCAGAAATCCCAGCGACCTTTTTGATGTACATGATTATAATTTTGCAACGATTTTTATATTATGTAGCCAGATCGGTGTGTTTCAGTCATGGTACTTTGAATTTTAATCTAATTAGATTTTGAGTGGCAACAAATTTGTCGACTTGAATATTTTTTTTATGATACGAATTGAGGTTGTTATGTTCCGCAGGAGAGTCCTTCTATTTCACTGATACACATTCGAGTGGTGTTAAATGGTATGTGTAGAGCTATTACCATTCTTAAGCTATAAATAACAGAGACCCTACTACGCTATTAGGTATATTAGTTGGGTCGGTATTTTCTTTAATAATTTCACCAATCTCTTCGAGTTCCGCATTCATACCCGATTGTTGTACCGTATACAGACAGTGCTCTGTGATATAAACTGTGCGATAAACTCACCGCCATTTAATGTACTAGAAGCGAAATAAGTAGGAGAGCCTTCCAACAATGCCTTCTTCTTTTCCTCCTCTTTTCTTGCTTTATTTTTGTGGCAAGGTACAATGTCCGATTTCGGTCCATTTAATTTTTGTAAGCAAACTTTGTGACTTTGTTCGATAGTTGCCTTGACACGATTAATTTGTACATTTTCCTGGTTTTCTGATTAATTTAAGGATCAGAGCTTAAAAATCTATGGTCGGGATGTATTAACTTAACATCGGTCGCGCCAAGTGACGCATGTTCGAAACTTCTTCTCTACCTCTTTCTCCGTCAATCCAACAGCGCACCGTTGTCGCAACTATGATTCGATCTTCCTCTTTTACTCGATGCGGGGATTTGTATCGAAAGTGCTTCTCTAGCAAAATTACTGTTACCATCGTGAGAATAAACTTGATGAGATCCAACTTTGTAACATGCGGCACATTTTCATCTCTGCTGTTGTCAGATTTCTGCCAAACTTTCCTTACATAGTCCAGCATTTTCAGCCATATGTAAGCTCAGGTCGTACTACCGCTGGCTGTGAAGATTTAGCCCTTGAGTTTTGCTAGCATACTCTTGTCGTACAGTGCTCCTGAATTTTCTAACCATTTCAGGTAGCCCACGCCAGATCTATGATTTACGTCTTCATCTCAATTTCCGGCTTTGTTGATCGATGCAAGATACTTTAAGCTAGTGCAAAAATATAAATTGAAAAAGTTCCATACGACACTTTCCATACAAAAATGGAAATAAGAATTTCCATGTCACACTTTCCATACAAAAATTGAAATAACCATTTTTATGTCACTTTTTTCATACAAAAATTGAAATGAGAATTTGGTGATAAGATACATTATCTCGCAGGCGAAGTTATTGAAAATGAAACGAATTTAAAGTGAAAGAAACGGAATCTCGTAAAAATACAATCTACTAACCTCGTTCATTGAACGAGTGAATATTCGTCACAGAGTGTGCTCTAGACTTTCCAGGGTGTGTTCAGCACATATGTATCTACGGCTGTATGTTGTTAAAACATGCAGAGTAAACTCTTTTGTTTATGTGCGTTGTGCTTTATCTTATTTCTTGACGATTAGTCGGATGACATTTCTAGTGAGAAAAGTTCAGTTCTCTCCCGAATCCCGGTGCGGTGTTGAGATAATAGAACTTTTCTCATTTGAACTGTCAATCTGCTTATGTTCTCAAAAATGGTATAGATCGTCTACATGTTACGGTACTTTGACGTTTAACGCAACTTCAGTTTCGTTGAATGCGTTTTTTGAATGAAATTGTATTCCCGTGACTGATGTTTCTCACCTCGAGTGACGTTTCAAACGGCCTTGAAGATGATCTATGGAGAATCGATGTTCTTGTTTCGTGGAGAAAATAACAGTGGAGAACAGTAAAAGTCTTAGAGAACAAAGAATGAAGCCCCACAACTACGACACGCTAATGTATGAGACAAATAAAACATGATTTTAAGCGAGCAGCTTCGTGGTAATCCTCAAAGCAAATAACGGATGTTGTGTGTTAGATTAGCATGACAACATTTTAACGTGGTTCCACTGAATTGACATGCAGATTACCGGATATTTATCACCATACACAAATGTTTCATTACGCGTCCGCAAAGACCGCCGACTACATTTTTATTTTAAAGCAACTCATTATTCATTTGAGAAAACGTAATACCATTTTCCATAGCATCTCCGCATAAAACAAAATACCATTGGAAAACCGAAAGATCAGCTCAAAGAGAAAGATAGATAGAAGGAGAAAGAGAGAGAGAGAGATCGAAAGGAAAAAGCATTTTGTTTTATTATTATGCGCATTGATTCTGGCAAAAATAAATAGGTCGTTCGTAACACAAAATATTTAGATAAAGTGAATTGATAGAATGGCACCCCGTCTTTACGTCTATGCCATTATCTTAAAGATTTTTACACTCGCTCGCTGCGTGGGGTGAAATAAATTTGCTTTTGCATTTGTGCTATTGGTTACGGGATAGTTCTACATCACACCGCAAAACGGTGCCTACTTTTGCGTAAAAAGTGGCTAGAAAGTTCAACATAGAGGGCGACAAACTTTCCAAAATTTCGTGAAGTTTGAAGCCATTTTATCATAAAGTTTAGCATCAGCGCCATCCCTCATTAAGTAAATCACTTGAAATTCGGAATTTTTTTGTGGTTAAACGCAATCAATGTACAACAAAAAATGTTTAAAAACAGGAAAGCCTGCCATTCCGGTGCTTTTGTCAACCGCATTATTAATGGGCCTTGAGCATCAAATTGTTTCCGTCGCTCGAAGCTGTGAAGTAAAACTTCTCAAATGAATTTGTTCTCAAACAATTCGTTTAACAATGGAACCATATCAAAGGCGATAATGCAAACCTAAAAGGTTACTATTCGGAGGAAAACAAATCGATTCATCATAAAACAAAACTCTTCGCACACTTCGTATAGAGATAGGAATAAACAGTTGATGCTTTCATTGTCTTATTATAGCCGATTCAGACAATGATACATTCTTGCAGAGAGACTTCTTTTTCGTCGTTGTTGTTGTTCTTCGCTTTTATGGCCGTTGTGCAAAAGCTTTTATATTTTTCGTTATCGGGGTACCTAGTATTATGTTATTCATGTTCAGTGAACGAACCCAGAAAAATTTGATTCAATATGAAAAATCACTGAAATAAATCAATCTCGTTGAATGTAATGGAAGATATAGACTGGAATGGGAGCAAGAAAAAAAAACAAGTTTCACCGATGGAACGGGGGTGTATTATATAGATTAGGAGGGTAAATGAGGTTAATATTTAAGCTTTTTTCTTGCACAGTTGTGTAGACGGGAATGAATAAATTTAAATTAATCAGAGAACTGGGTATAATATTCGGTGAATCTTGATTGCAATGAAATATATGTTGTTGTTATCCGGTCCGGATAGTTGAAGACGTGAATGGAAGCAATAAAGTTTGAAAATTTTTCGCATTTTTCTCTTTCGTTTCTATTAGATTTGTGTCACAGTAAGAGGCGATAAAAGAGGTCGTCGTTGTGGAGTGGTTCTCTTGCTATTTGCTCGTTAAAAAAAAAACTTTTTCAATTCTGTTGTTAAATGTACTTGACGATCACAATTATGTCCGTGACTTTTATAATAAAAGAACTGTCGTTGAAAAAGTCGTTGAGGTCAATATAATGATGGACTTTAAAAAGAACGGAAAGGACAGATAGAAATCGTTTCCAATTAAAATTAAACCGACAAACATTTCAAAGAACACAAACGCTTTTTCCCCAATTATACTGGCGAACCCATGGTACCCTTTGTTTATTCCTGCCACACACATACACATAAAACTAGGTGTAAATTAAGGACACCCAAAATGTGACCTCAGTCGTTTCATAGTATAAATGAAGGAAGAACATTTACCCCTCTTCTACACACAGTCAAACCGAAAACCACTTGATTTATGTTTCCAAGTAATTAAAAACGTTTACAAAAGGCAGACAAGATAAAAATGAGAAACCTGTGAAAGTCTATTAATTAAATGAAAATCATATAAAGAACTGGCTGGGCCTGTTCTGTTCATTGTGCCTATCGTCTATGTAAGTATGAACAGGCGGCCTCCATACACCGAAAAATAATTAATTTACGAAGCAATTCACAAGCACAATAGGAAATTGGTTCTTTTTCGCTTTTGTATAAAGAGTGGGGTTCGGGGGCGAGCGTGTGTGACTCAATCAATGTTAATACAACTGGTTTTTAGATATAGAAAGAAAAAAAAAGGTTTTATGACTTGAACGGCCACTCTCATCATCATCACAATTACGTTACAGTCCAATCTAAACAAATGAAGAGTTTCACAAATAAATGAAGCAAAAAGGCAACGAGGTTGACTCACGACTCAGTGACAGCATACTGGTTTTCCCCCAAGAGAATTCGGGTTTCCTCCCGTAGATATGGATGTATTGCTATGGATTTACGATTACAAGTCGAACAACAAAATACAGCGCTAACATATCACGCACACAACTACACAAAATTGGAGGCAGTTGGTCTTGAAAATGCGTATCTTCAGGCTTCTTGAAATTTGTGTTGATCTCGAGATATTGTTTAACGCTACAAATGACTGTTACACTTTTCGAATTCGGTATTGAGAGTCAGCGTGCGCGCCACCATCTTTTGATATTACGCTTCCTAGATATTTGAGGCTATCAATTTCCGTTATTTGCATGCCATCGACGGAAAGTGTACAATTTCCTGACGTGCACACACGAAGTATTTTCGTCTTTCCAGAGTTTTGGTTCAAACCGACTGGTTTTTCATGATGAATTAATCGATTCCATTTTGTCTCCATGTCTCTTCCAGTATGCATGCAAAAATCGTCCAACCGGGTTGCGATGTTCCACTCCAAGATTGGAGTATAAATCTCGATTTTTCAAACGTTATATCACTGAAATGCAATCAGAAAGACCGCTGCCAGTATGTACTTCATGTCGAATGTCTTGTTAGTATCTTATATCGATGGTATCGTCTCATTCAGTACGTCAGAATATGTCAGAAACTTATCAACAGGACATAACATCTGTTATCGATAATGACGACAAGATAAAAATGTAAATCTTTGAATAATGCGGCCTTATATAGAAAAACGCATGCTCAAGGAATCGAAGTAAAAGATTATGAGATCTATATTTTGAAAATGAAGTAATAGAATCGATGAAAACAATGTTGCTATGCTTGCCGTCTGTGACAGGCTAACGACAGAATGTCAAACATTGAATAATCAAAGGCTTAAAGTTTTCAACTTTAATTCTAGAGTTTCCAGAGTCAGCTGGGAAGGTTCCGTTGTTTCATTGAATGGTCTTCCACTAAGATGCACTTATTGTGTTCACGTTACCAAATATTCGTTGCAATGTATTGGTTGACGACAGCGACTAAACGACTAAACAGCGGGAAAGTTATCTTTACATTGAATCGAAAGAATAACTTTTTCACAATTAAAAACGTGTGTACTCAACGTTCATCCTTCCTACAATTTCATTAGTTCACACTCAAAAGGTGTAGTGAACTATAATTGAAACGAAACAAAACTCATACTCAATTCCATTTAAACACTTTCATTATTACTGCAGATATAATATAAAATGACTCGAAAGCGATCCCAAAAGCTAATAATACGAGCAGCACCAAGAGATAGAGCACACAGCAAAAAAAAAATTTCTTATAACAAGAAAATGAGTAAATAAAGTAAAGTAGATTTATTGATGCTACTAAAGGTAGACGTTTATGTTGTCCGTTTTTCTTTATTGTGTCTAAATTATGGGGTAGTTGCTAACATTTATCAAGTCATTTTCCTTGGTAAAGGCTTATATATCTCGTTTATTATGATGACATTCATTACAGTTTGTTAGCGCAAAAAAGGAGCGAATATTTATTAGTAAAATTAATTTTTTTTTTCTGTTTGCTGCGTAATAAACCTTGGTCTGTATGGTTTGGTTTGGAGGAAGATACTGGTGAAATTAATGGCCGTTTACTTTGCAAATGGATTAAATTTTAGATGACGGTCAGATATGAGAAGCGGTTGACATTGAATGCTCTCTAAGGAAATGTTGAATTTTCGTCATAATTTACGAAATTAAGACTTCCTGCCCGACAGCAAAAATGTTCGTTACCATCATTTGTCTTATTGATAGATATATTCCAGTTGGAGTGTTTGAGCGTTTTGGTAATAATTCCTAGCCAACTAAAATGTCGTTGAGTTTGTAATGGACAGGACCTGTCCGACAGGTACATAGCAGCGAATCCCTATCTAAATCCGTTTAGAGATGACATCAATTTGTCATAGTCTCTAGGCCTGGTGGTGACGAAGTTATTTGAACTAAATGGACTAGATCGCCTGGGACCAAGTGGTATTTGTCTCCCTCTGTGATCCTCGGCTTTAATTTTCTTCATTTAGTTGTCATGAAGCCATACGGTTTAGACTCGGTGGGCCCACTTACACTTATGTATTTGGTTCTAGTATTTTAAGATCTGCGTCACCTCTCGCTCTGAGCGTAATTCCAAGCAAACTCTGTTCCGCTCTATGTGGAATGACAGGAGTGCTGTCACAGAACCCACATGTGTGTCAAACACTGTTTTTACCTTGGTCATAAACTATAACTGAGTCTGGACAACCAAACTGTAGATATCAAAAGTAGAATTGGTGTTCGATGTGCAGCGCTTGGGAAACCCAGGCTTAATTTTAAAAGGACCGGTTGCCTCGTAATTCCAACTCTTCAAAATCAGAATGAGTTTCAAAGAAAACCTGTACTCAAAGGAAGGATGTAATACCGAAGACACACGAGCAATTCTCCATTGTTGAGGTCGACAATTAAGATGTGATTTCTATTGTAGTTTGATATTACCCACAAGCCAAACAATCAAAAAAGCGATCCCATCAACGATGCTCTTGTGTCTTCAGTTTCGAGTTTCTTTCCGTACGTGAAAGGTGCGGTCATTATGTCCGCTTCTCGCTTTTGCATAAAAAATGCATAGAAAAAATTTGAATCAAAGCCCATTCAAGAAAGCGTTTAAAATTTCCTCTGGTATCTGGTATGGAAAAACCGTTCCACTTAAGTTGAAGTTTATATTAATGAGTTTAAATTCAACATTTACATTTCCTCAATGCAACCACCGGAATAAATTTTTTCCAGCAATTGTGTGGAGTGGTGTTCGACCTCAGGCATTTTTCATCTAATTAAATTTTTTTCATTTCGTGGCATATAATATTCGTTTGCATAGCAGGGAAATGTATTCGAATAAATGAAATATTAGCGAAATGAATTTTTTTTAACGTCGGCTATTATTTCCATCCATTGTTCTGTATGATGCCAGAACTGACTCAATGTGAACTCAGGAATTTTTTTTTCATCCCCTTTTATTGTTCAAAGTGAATCACTAAGACTGTATCTCATTTGAACGAATAAATATTTTCTTTTGTGTTTGTTTACCGCCGTCACTCTTCAATCTCTATGCATTCTTAAATTCATATGGCCTTAAGAGGTACTCATGAGATCATGAAGACGTTGCCATTTTCTGTTTCGTAGCTTGAGTGGCAAGAAGTACATTTACACTGACGACATCTGAAGTAGACAAAATGCAATTCTTTGTCTCATTTTTCTTCTTTCGTTTCTTTTTTAATTTCTGTATTGTTGTCATTTTATGGCATTTGAGTTACATGTTTGTACTGTTGAAGTGCCATTGCTTTAAAATTCCTTTTGCATCAGGTCAAAAGCTTTTTATTTTATGTATTCTAAAGCTACGAGCTATGTCTGAGCTATGAACGGTCCCACGTGGCGTGGACCTGACATCAAAAAAGTGAGGTTAAATCCGAACTTCAAAAAGAAAACCATGTGAATCTCGAAATCGCCGCAAGATCAAATGCAGTCAACACAACAGCTTCAGATGAGACTGCGACGTCCATAACAGCTTAAGGACTGGTCCCAACAGCATTCAAGTAGCTTTGGGTTGCCACGTTTGGAAGACTACCAGTGGCATCAAAAGTA
>JANTFA010158206.1:0-10567 GCA_026413405.1 Phytosciara flavipes
CGGTGCAGATCCCTTCAAAAGAGGACCAAGAATAAATAACTTGCTAGATGCTCCGACACCAGCCGCTGACTTAACGGAGTAAGTTCAATCGCAGATAACAAAAAATAATTTTTATTATTTCGGCATTATGAACTTTGGAATTGTCGCGCTTGTTTTTTCCTCAGATACGAGGTGTTTCAGATCAGAAGAAATCACGAGGTTTTACCGCGAGATACTTCATACTGGTGCACTGTTCATAGAGCGCCAGACTTCAATGGAACTAAGCATCATGTAGTTGCGGTAAGGAAATTGTTCAGTCAATTACATTGAGTGTTTATCAATGAAATGTTGCGTGATGAAAAATTACGCTGTCGAATCATTTCTATGGTTTTTTGATATTGTGACTTCAACTTCTTTTCTTCCTCTTCCAGTTCAATACGACACTCACATCCGCCTTGTCAATCAAACACACGCACCACCTTGTGCTTTATAGCTGTTCTCCGCCAGCAGGCCAGACGACCGAATACTTCGAACAATTCTTAGGCCATCCCGGTGGAGAATGCTTCGATCAAAATCCAGTTATTCCAGCACCATATTGCAAGAATGTTCTCTACATCTGGGCAACTGGCGGAGAAATTATGGTACTGCCTGAAGTGGCGGGCTATCCGATTGGTGATACCGGTCGTCAGGAATATTTTATGTTCGAAGTTCACATCGACAATCCCGGACTGAGTACAGGAACATTCGAAACAGGAATTGATTTGTTCTATACCAGCAAGTTGAGAGAAATGGATGCCGCTGTATTCGGCGTTGCACACGAAGTGAATCATTTACAAATCGTTCCACCGAGATCCGATGACTACGTCAATCTGGCACACTGTTCGGCGGAATGCACAAGAGCTCTTATTCCGGAAGAAGGCATGAATCTTATCAACGTTATGTTCCATGCTCATAAAGCCGGAAAGCGAATGAAAACACGAATCATTCGAGATGGTGTTGAACTACCCTGGCTGGCTGTGGATAACCATTACAACTTTGACTATCAAGCTAACAGACCCTTCCAAGAGTATCGAAAAATATTCCCGGGAGATCACATTATTACCGGTAAGTCGATTGATGGATTGTGAGTAGATTTCCAGTTGTACAATTCTTATCATTGTAGAATGCACTTATGATACGACGGCTAGACCAAACGTTACAATTGGTGGACACCCATCGATGTATGAAATGTGAGTTTTCAAATCATCGAATCGATTTCTTGTGAGTTTTCTAAAATTACTTCTGTTAACAGGTGTCAGACCTGGTTTTGGCATTTTCCAAAAGGAATAATCTATTGTGATTCATCAGCTCAACCCGATTTGAAAGAATTGTTTGGTATCGAGGAGTACGAGGCGTAAGATTAAGCTCATTCTGACCATTATGCAAAAGTATGAAATGTGAAAATTTACAGATCGGAATACTCCGATGAGCCAATTATGACGAAACCAGATTCGATTGCTGGAAGAACATTTTCCGAACATTTGAACACCTTTAATTGGACTGACGATTTGAAGAGTCGACTCGAGCAGCAACTAAAATATGGCGTCCATACAACTAGATGCACCGGTGCTCTTAGATCGGTACCGTTTCCGGAAATTAAACAGGTGTATGTTGAGGAGAATGTTTGTAAAAAAGATGATGAGAACAACGACGATAGTGGTGCTAATAGCATCAATACGAAATTCACATTCGCTACGCTCATCACACTCCTTGTTGCTAAGTTGATCCGTTTTTAAATTTGGAGTGATGACATGAATTTGCTTTTCACACTCGTGGTAGAATAATGTTTGCGTTAATAAAAGCTTTTGATATTCAAAACTGAAGAAGGTCGAAATTTTTGAAGATTTAAAAACTGCTGAACACTCAAACAGCTTAACCAGATTAGTGGAGCACAATGTTGCAAGTGGTCTTGTTCAAAGATCATCAACTTCAAGATGTTAAGGCAGCCATTGAATATTTATATCATGAACAGTCAACTAAGGGCTGCTCACAAAGTAACGTCACGCTTTTTCAGTGCTGTCATCAAATCCTTAGTAACTCGACACTTTTTCGATTCAACATTGTGTTTAACCACCAGATTACATCCCAAAAAGCGGGGTAGGAATAATTATTGACTCAAGGAAGTGAACACTTGTCGAATTATTAGTGAGGAAGCGTGGCGTCGTTTATGGCCGGCCCGAGCGCAATAGAAGAATATTAAAATGGCGGCTAGCAGCCATTATGTCACTGTAAACAGCACTATCGCGTTAAGGTCACCATTACCTTTGAAACAAAAAAATCGACTTTATCGAGATACCTTCACTGTACGGCTGAGTAGCTCGACTCAGGTTCACTCCAACTTCTGATCCCGTGATCCCGGATTGGGGTGATCAATGAAACTTTCATTTGTCAACTTTGTGCGAGCAATACGGCCTAGAATATATGCAAGAAACCTCAACCAGATACCAGATCTCGAAAATGGTACTAATTTCTGGATACGCTCGACCGAGTTTGCTCATCTCCGAACTCAAATTAGCATTTCTGAGTACAAATCGAGGAAAAAAGTCCTATCAAATTTTGGTTCGTTTTACTCAAATTATCCTGTTCACCGGCAGACACTTTTGTATTGCTGATATCTATGCATCTAGGTATCTCTGCGCAACCACCAAAGGTTCCTCTTACTCATGGATTCGAATTCGACGCGTTACAAATGTAAGACTGTAAGCATTAGACTAACGTGCTTCATACAGGTCAGATAAAAGGAAAATCGACAAGTCATTTAAACTAAGAATAAGTTTTTCCAAAGCTTTTGCGAAAGAAATCATAAAATCTTGTGTATACATCAACAACGGGCTTACAACTCACAGCCACAAAACAAATAGAAATGGAGTTCTGTTTGAAATAAGTTTCGTTTCGTTTGCTTAATGGAATATATAAGAAAATTCAGACCAGAAAGTAAACATCATGTCTGAAAAAGAAAAACGAGGAACAATACTTGCAGTTTCTTAGAATCTGCTCGTATACGATACTTTGTTCTTTTCTTATTTTATTTTCGTACAGAACTCCGTTTAATGCCCTTTCAAATTCGAATCTATGTACTTATGAGATTAAAGGGACATACAAACATTACATCTTTACGTTTCCATCGAAATAAAAAGTTTGTTTTTTCTCCTCTCCATTCTTCTTTTTCTTCGTCTAAACATACAATTTATCCGGCGAGTCAATAAAATGGAACTGACTTAAATACACAGCCACCATATAGGTTTACGTATATGCAATGTATAAATCACTCTGAATGGCGAATATTGAAATAAAAATTACCTCCACTTTTATATGGGCCATTAAGTAATTGATGTCCGTTCGCTTGCAAATCTTTTGCATTTTCTGCAAATATTTATTTAAGAATGGGGTTTTTCTAGTTTTTCTTGTGTACGTAATGCATATTACGATACGATATATACCTACAAGAATGTACCAGTTTAAATTTCATTGTTGCGCGCTGCTTTTCCATTTTGTTAACGCAATCCCGTTCACTTGCCCATGCGTTCGAGCAAAAATTTAAAATTGTTTTACTCAGAAACATGTTGGCTTATAATATTGAGTGATTGTTGAATGGTCCGATAATTACTTTTCTTAATCAATTTTTAATTAAACAAAATGCTGGGAAATCAATACCAGTGCTTTCATTTAGTTCATACCAACGCGTACGAAATTTTTATTGATGGACATCGTCATGGTTAAATTAAGCTGTACAGATTTTGCGGATTTATCATTTTATGCATTAGTCAGATCTTGACATAGACGACATCTTAAAGGGACATTTACATCACACGCTGAAAATGACAGTTTTTAGACCACCCACTTGCACACAAAAATACACGGGAAGAATATTCCAAACGCACACACGCTTTAGTCTGACCCCTCTCCCAAACGCTCTATTTGTATGAACCCTAACGATTCTAAGGACAATAAATAGCTATTTAAAGGACACTAGTGCCTTAAAGACATTCAAACCTCCTTACGTAGAAAACCCACAAGTGACTACGACTAAGAGTGCGTGAAATGAATTCCTGTACCCAAGCCTCCATTGCGTCTGTTGCGCTTACGACTCGTGACTATCTAAAGGCTTCCCTAAACGTGCGTGGACAGGTTATACCGTAAGCTAACACATAATGAAACTTCTAGCAAGATCAGCGCCAATAACAATGGATTATGTACCGCGACCCAAAATGCTCTTTTTGGCGACCTGGAAGCTACGTATTGAGTGTGGTATACAATCCAACAACACGTCAAAATGAACACTGTGTTCAGTGGTTTTTTCGCTATTTTATGATACCCAGAGGCACACAGACACTTTTTATGCAACTCAGTTTGATGTTTGATAACTGCGAACTTTAGATGCCTCAGTTGCTATAAATCTGAGTGCAAAGTGCTTTATTAGACATACGATGTGTGTTGTTTATACATCTAGTGTCGAATGGGGTGTCGTTCATAAATGACGTTACGGTGTTAGGGAGTAGAGGTTCAAGAAAAGACGAGTGTTGAAACAAGTGTGAGTCAATTTTGACCCTTTCTGAAAAGTCTCTCAACTTGATATTATCAAGCCATAATTTCTGTCAGTTGTTCCAGTTCCAGTTTTCGTCGGTGCAGAGTTCATTGTCAAGGAACACTTTTGTTAGCTCGTCAACTTTTATCCAGTTCCACTTGCCTTTCTTATTCAAACATTTCGTTACCATAAAGTGTGCAGTCCGTATGTATATGACGTTGGAAATAAATTTTCAAAAGATTATACATCAACTCGTCTCGAAACAAGCTTCGTTAAAATGAGAGAAAAAATTGTGAAGAAAATAAATAACACAAAAGTACTATGCGCATCCGACAATAATGTCTGGGTCAAGACCGTTTCTTTCAAGCTTAAAAGATTAAGTGAATGAAATTCGAAACCATTTTGAACAAGTTCCAATCCACTCAGATGACCGGATACAAGATTTTTCGTAACAAGAATGAGTGTGGTGCGCGCGATAAACTTTGCATATATACGGTATACGGAAATAGGTCAAACACTGGGTTTATTATGTACGGAAATTATTTTCAGACTCAAAAACTGACTCTGACCTACAGCAACATCACTTAGAGAATACAGAATTCAATTTACATCCAGGCATGTTATTGTACATTTGAACATCTAAATACAAAAATTGAAGTATCCACACACCGGTCGTTGTTGTATAAATGAAGTTGAACTTAACATCCTCCAGTTTAAGTCATTAGTTTGTACGAAATGACACAAATGCAACCAAGTTGTAGATGGAATGGAGGTGTGTATGTCATATACATAGGATGTCTCCGGTTAGTTGTTCGTAGTATCATGTACAACTTACCCGTCAGCGACATAAAACGTATCGCTTATATTTTAATATGCACGGAAAACACAGAAATGAAAACGGTAGCCATGACAACACACATCAGAAAAAAAACCCCAGCATCCACGCTCAGTATGTTTTTGTTGTTATATATAAGCAGAGTACATCCAGCCATTCTACATAAATAATGTACATTCAGCTCCGTCTCTAAAACAATATAGCACATTCATACAACTCACATCTGATGTTAATATGGTGTGTTCGGTTAAACAAGAAAACAAATTTTGTTTTTTTCATTTAAGTTTTAAAGTACATAACTACAATCCCAAGTATATTGTATACTACAGGGCACATTGCGAGGGGGTAACCACTGGTTGAAAATCTGTCCCAACAGTTCTATTTCCACTACTTATTTCCAAAGATTCCATTTAATTCCAATAACTCATGAAATCGTCGGGATTCAAACGAATCCCCATTTGGTGAAACTTTCGGAACAAATTCTTCCTTGAAACGCTCTGGTTGGACCGCAGGGACGCAGAGAAAAATAGTCTGCAGATCAGTCGCGAAAACAGTCAGCTACAAAACTCCAACTCAGAGTATCCTGCTACCTGTCTCTCCATACTGCCGTAATTTTCATAAAAACCTTATCTTTTTCGAAAACAATAGAATTTCTTATACTTCTGGTCGAGCTTCTTCTTGTACACTAGACGAAATGTGAACCTCTGAGAATTTTTCTACTAAATTTGTTATGGGAAGTAGTTAAATGTGAAGAGAAAATTTTTTGCACATGCGGGGAATCGAACCCATGCACTAAGCACATCATCGCTTTATAGGCGAGTGCTCTATCCCTTGAGCTATCTGTATATTTCATTCATTTCACATTCAATTTTCGTTCATCAATGACAAAATGCCATGATCTCAGTATATTTGTATGCTATAGCAGACGTACTAAGCAGAATCATGTTATAGCTACAGTGACACCTTGTGTGTGTTTGACTAACACGGCACAGAGCTCATGGTGACAAAGCATGTTTCCTCGTTAAATGCAGATAGGTCATAGGATAGAGCACTCGCCTAGAAAACGATGATGTGCTTAGTGCGTGGGTTCGATTCCCCGCATGTGCAAAAAATTTTTTTTTCACATTTAATTACTTTCCATAACAAATTTAGGAAAAAAGAATTTCTATTGATCTAAAATAAGTTAAGGTTCTTATGCAACTTACGGCAGCACAGCCACAATTAGTAGTCCACAAGGTGTGTCTGATAACTCCTCATAATCAAACACAATATGAATTTAATTGGATTTATCTTGTCGAAGCTGTTGGCCAAAAACTCTTTTCGTGACTCATCTACAGACCATTTTTCTCAGCGTCCCTGCGATCCAACCAGAGTGTTTCGAGAAAAAAGTTGTTCCACGAGTTTCACCGAACGGAACGGGGATTCGTTTGAGGTCTTACTAAATAGGATCGGCGATGACTTGAATCTCGATTCCATATAAGCTGTTCGAAGATTTCGCGAATTCACTCTTGATTCCGAAAATTCCACTAAATTTCAAAAACTCCATTTCTTGTTTCCAAAAATTCCATCAGCCTGTCCCAAAAATTCCACCTGTGATTTCCCCCTCGGCACATCGTCTATTTATGTATGTACGAACATACAACATCCTAACATCGTCCATCAAGCGCATGGCAACTAAGGACCGATGAAATACATTTGAAGAGTTCATCATCCAAAAATATTGTTTTATACGAAAAATGATCGTCATCGCTCCGCGCATATTTCTCTCGTTGTATAATATTTTATACAAAACATTGGAAATGCTGGAAGGTATACATCATCGTATATGTTCTGGGTCCATATCGAATATATGTATGGTACACACTCTTCATAGATTCTATGTAGAGAAATATGTATACATAATGCGAGAAACAACATCAACAACAACACCACCAACAAAAACAACAACACAGGCAAAATCGAAGCGAGATGTGTTGTAAACGAGCTATCTAACAAGGTTTGATATGAGAAAAAAAAGAAGAAGAATTTTCGTTGAACATAAACCAATCGCTGATGTGAGACAACAAATAATTTTTCTAAAGTACGAGAAAAAAGGGAAATCGTTGATTACGAGAAGTGTAAATTTGATTAGAAAATCACTTTTTTTTTGCGTTGAAGTGATGTTGGATGAGGTATTAGGTTGATTCCAAAAAGCGTCGACGATGGCAAGGAGAGGAAGAAAAAGAAGAACGAAAAGAATGGAAAATCAACTTTGATGATGGTAATGATAATTCGATTGAAAATAAGATTTTCGTTCGAGAGAGGAAAACGAATTGAATTTGACTTGGGGAATAGATACACATTTTGCAGAATGGGCTTGCAGACATTGTGCAAATCGTTTTACCATTTTTCGTGTACATATTACATAGAATACGGAAATCGAATTGGGTGGAAAAGAAAATTGATTGTCCGTAAAGGTGTAATCGATTCGGCTACACTTTCCAATATTATATGAAAACAATGAATAATGGAATTTCGGAAAGTGTGAGCGAAAACTGAAGGTGAGAAAATGATTCCTCAACACTGCGGTGTCAATTACTTAATTTTCAACACTTGAACGGGGTGAAAATTTAGCGTTCTGTTGACGTTTGGTCTGATTACAATACATCACTTTCGACCAACGGATAGGTCTCTCGCTAGAGAGTTTTGTTGTTAAAATTTCACACAGACCATAGCCTCAACCGATAAAACATAATGAGGTTGTAAGCAGTCGCAAAGGAATGGACCGTGTGAATATTTGACACGTCAATTGATGTAGAGATATTCAGTTGAGAAAATATTTGCTTTTTACGACGCTTTCTTCTTCCGAGTCCAAGCGTAGAGAGCTGTATGTGGCGTTGAAGGAGCTGAAATTCGAATCAATGTTGATTCGACTAGTGAAAGCGACTTTGGAGGTGCAAAATGTCATGTCTGTTGCTTTTGCTGTGAAGGAAGGGTTGAGGCAGGGCTTACTCTTCAATCTGGCTTTGAAAAAAGCAATAAGACGTGCTGGTATCTAAACAAACAAGACACTGGCGACTGGAACCGTTCAGGTTCTGGGCTTTGCGGAGATCTTGGACATCGTCAGTCATTCAGCAGCAGTAGACACTTTCACAAAGCTGAAAATCCAAGCGGAGAGGAAGGGTTTGATGATCAACGAATCAAATACCAACTACATAGAGACCGAGCAGAATGCGGTAGACATTCGACAAGGAGACGTGATAAGCATTGGAGAGTACAACCTGGAGTTGTTCGATGAATTCGTCTATCTTGAAGCGTTGATTTGTTCAAATGGTGATAATACAGTGGCAGTCGTGAAAGTTCAACGATAATAACAGAGCTCCCTCAACGTTATTCTGCAACGATCTAGAAGGGCGGAGAGAAATAGAACGCTCGAAGCTGAGATGAATAGATGACATTGAATCAGATCTTCGAGCGTTGGCAATAATGAGTTGGCGAGGTGTAGTGAATGTCAGACTACGTTGGAACCAGATTCTCAATCAGGACAGGGCTTATAAGTAGCTGTAGCGCCGATAAGTAAAAGTGAAATGAGTCTCTTCTCCTGAGCAAGAAAAATGATGGAACGAAATGGTGTGTTTGTTTCGTGGGTGCAAAAGAAAAGTTCATCTCGCTTCGCTCGAGCTAAAAATTTCCTATTTTCATCACTCGGTAAACAAATAACTATTTCGTTGAATGCACGTAAGTGTGTTCGTACACTGCGACACTTCAAATACGATACTTAATCTATCGATTTCAGTTCAATGTTAAATGATTTTATGGAAATCATTTTGTTCACTAGTTTTCTGGACTGATTCTGATTAACCGGACTCTAAAATATCAAACGGAATTGAAATACCCAAAAAAATAACATTTTACACACAAAGCATTCAATCATTTAATTAATGTCGCTCGAAATGCGCGCGTATTCATTTACGTTTATTTTGTAATATTGAACGGATTGGTAGGAGAGAGAAAAAAAAAGAGTTTTGTCGATAACTTGGCGAGATGGCATTTTATCTTCTACACAAGGAGACAAGACAATATAATTTATAGCAACATAAATCGATGGAAAGAATGTCGAATATTTTTAACTACTTTTTCTCGTTGGACCGAAGAGCCAAAATTTAAAATAATAAAATAAAAAAACTCCAAACGAAAAATATCAAACCCAGACAAAGAATAATAAATTCGCCATAAATCTCTGAAGAGGAGAGAAGAAAAAATTATTTAGCCAAATAAACGGTCATTTATTTTGTCCAGAAGACTTTTTTTTAGTAAGAATCTAAAGTATAAATATTGATGTGGATACGCACAGACACACACTCATGTTTAGCGCGTATAATAAATAACCCTGTTACAGGCTGAGTTTATTATGAATTTATATTTTCGTATAGAAAAACTCATGAATGAAATGTTGCCCAATCTATTATCGGATACCTGTCTTTCCCTTTTTGATGGCTACAAGAAAAAAATATCTTATTTGTAACGTCGTAATGTCGTGAGTACGTTGTGTGATTTTTAAGATGTTACGATTTTGATTCATATTTTTATTTACTTTTACATTATTGGCGTTTTGTCGGTAACACGTACTTTATAATTATAATTTGATTGTAAAAGATTCATCACGGATTCGACTCTTTTTTTTAAATTGCTAATGCGAATTGAAATTCTTTATAAAAAAAGTTTTTCTTTTCATGTCGAACTGGAACCGAATTAAGAATCATAAATGTCGATATAGTTCTACAACCTCGTCTAATACTCGAGAAAAACTGTTCATTAACTTTCCATAAACGGCTAATCATCTGTTATTGACGACAGTGCCAAGCGAATGAGCGACGACTCACAAATCATTCGCTTTTATAGTAAAATGAATGGTTCAACAAATGAAGTATAGCCACATTGTGTTAAACTAAACATCTGAAATTTTTATTTGAACAAATGAAGTATTAGATTCAATTTAAAAACATAAGGGGAGCCCGTACGAGTAGAGAACGGTATATAGTTAGGTGTCTATAGAAGTGCCCTGCAATGTTTCTTTAAATTAGTTTATTTAAACTCATCCTTTGTTAAAATTGCTTACAGCCATTTCGAAAGCCCCGTCCGAAGTCTCATTTATAAATTGAACTCTATGAAAAAAATTCATCAAAGTCAGGTGACATTTACTTTAAATA
>JANTFA010158217.1:0-10567 GCA_026413405.1 Phytosciara flavipes
ACAAAACCAAAAAAATGTTGTCGCTGGACCGATTTGTCGGATTTTGATGTCAGAGAGAAATGTGTGTTTTATAGAGGCTGTTTACCTCCGTTGAACTATGAGTTCGTTCGAGACTACAAAAATGCAAAATCCGTATCATGTGTTGGTACAGGGTTCAAATAATCAAAATGCATTATTTGTCCCTAATGGGGGCAAAGAGTCAAAAAACACTAATTGCTCTCGGGCGCAAATAGCCAAAATACACTATTCGCCCCGGGGACAAATAGTCACTTCGGATAAAATTCACCTTTATCTCATATTATACACTGTCACACTTTATATATTTTGTATATTATAACGTTCCAAAATTTATACAGATGATGCTTCTGCAATCAATCATCCTTGCTTTTACCACTCATTCTATTTACGCTATGCCTCAGCTGACTTTCCAAACTGATCCGTATCGAAATACATTCACATTGAAAACTCCAAGTTTACAACAAACTTTCACTCGATATTACGGAGGACAACAACAAGTCAATGGCTTACCGACAGGTGGAAGGCAACAGCAGCAGCAGCAGCAACAACAACAGTCGTTAAATATACAACAACAGCATGAGCAACCCCATCAGGTGCGTACATTAATCAAAATTAATTTTCTGACAAGTTATGTGCAAACAAAATTTGTGTGATTTGTAAATTGAAAAACTATGTCTTCTTTCTGTGGAAATATCAATTATTTTCGATGTTTGAATGGATATTGCCTTTGTTGGTTTCTGTTTGTTCATTCGGTGGCTAAACACATAACCATTCTTCAGGATATTAATGGTGCGTTGTTTGTACATTGTTAAGGGAAATCGTCATATTGGATTTTCAATTCGGTTAAGAAAACGTTTTCATGTAAATCACAACTTTTAAACTGCCTTCTACCAGTGTTTCTATGCGTTAGTACATTGTACATCTATACTAAAGACCTAACCTTTTCGATCTAATGAATTATACAGAAAAACAAACTTACTTTCCTCACTCAGAAACTCAAAATTCACTTTGTCAACAAAATGTACGAATAGGGAGCGACTATATGGGTTAAGAGATTGATGAAATTACCTGATGAACATAACGTTGTCCTATGTACAGGACAGAGAATGCAGAGTGAAGCTTTCTGGCCACCTATCAAAATCTGTCACAGTGAATGTTGGAGTGCCACAACATTTGGAGTTCTATTCCTAGACCTTTTCTGTTTATTGCTGACCTTCCCAAGCACTCCGACACATATATGTATCTGCTGCTGACTGCAAGATTGTCCGAGGGGATTGTCTAACCACTGGCTAGAATCCATTTCCATTTCCAATTCATTTCCAAAAATTTCATGTGTAATTCCTCGAAAAATGTTCATTTACCTTCATTTATTTCCATCAATACCATTTATTCCCGCATATTTCCACAAATTTCAAAAATTTCCATTCAATTTCACTAGGTACGGTCGCATGCTTTTAAATTTACTTGCTTGTGGAATTTTAGCTGTTTCATCTATTTTTGCCATGTATGTTTGTTTAGGCGAAACGCGAAACAGCTGTTTTCATCGGCCTGTACCGAAAATTTCGCAATGGGTACCCCCTCGAGATTGTCTCTTCTTAGAGCAAAATCGAATGTTTCCAATAAACCCAAGACATAAATGTAAATAAGGACTTGCCTGACTTGGAAATAAATGGTGAAAATATCAAGTATGCTGGGATGCATAGACTGAGGGTTAACAATGTGATTTCCTAGTTGGTGAAAGTGAGAGCATTATGTTACCATTTTAGGGCTAGCACTTACTTATTTATCGGACAAAACATACTCAATTCATACGCAGAAAACACTAAGGGCCTAACATTCCATGGGCCCAAACAGAAGGTCTGCCCTTATATAGAGATACGAATTCGAAGAAAATCGAGACGAACCATAAATTATTGAAGAAGTAAAGAATAAAGTAAAGTCGAAATAGGTGGAACGGGTGGAACAGTAATGCCTGATAGCATTTGCATCGAACATTTTAATTACATGATGTCTGTTTCGATCGACATTAGGTGTGGCCATGTAGATCGTATTTGTTTCGGGTGGTAAACTTTGGCACGGCATACAGTTCCTTTAACACATTTATTTAAAATTTAACGAAATGAAAATATCGCAGGTGCTAGAAAAATTGGTCAAAATAGGTTGGGAAAATGAAAATGTCGAAAAATTGGTTTATTCTACAAAAACTGAAATGGAAAGCGTCACTGAGCTACTGCTCTATTGGTTAGAGCATCACCAAAAACAATAAAAGTATTATCAGATGAATTACGCAGAACACAAACTGCAACATTTTTAATGAAGAATGAAAATGTCGGAGATGAAGAACAACTGACTAAACCTCAAACGTAACGACAGTATTGCTACTTTTTCACATGTGTGAAATCTCTAAGGATGCTACACATACACAGCAAATCTATAAATAATAAAATGTCTACTACTTCTCGTGAAGAAGATCAAAGTGTTCGAAAATAAATGCTTTAGATTAGCAATTGGTTTCCGCAGAACGCAAAGCAACCTCAGGCACATCTCCAATGACCTACTGCATGAAATGACTAAAGCTCCCAAGATCAACCTTTTCATCCACAGACTGTCGCTAAAATTTCTGCAAAGTTAGTTAATTTGAATTGTGTCGACAATGCGTCCAGATAGTTTTTCATCGTATTTTTCTGTCTTATTAGCTATGCTAGAGAGCTACCAAATCATTGTTTCCGATGTCATAGGCGAGAGTTTCCGTAGTGTCTTATTCTCTATGTTAGTATGAATTTGATAAAGCGTAAGCTGTAAATTTAAATTAATTCTGCAAGTTTTGTAACGTTTGTTGAAAAAAAAGTCATCACAAGTCGTCTAATAGTTTCACTTATTTATTATTCAGTTACACAATCTGGATCGCCTGAATCAGAACCGTCTCTGGTCACTGTTATTTCGCTGAATTTCGCAAATAATAGCATTAATATTTCTAACTACTGCACACCTCAGCTGATTTGATGTTTTCTTCAATTTCATATAGTTCGCTCCAGCTGAACAATACACAGGAGCTTACACCGTTCCACAAAATTTCCTCCCAGATGCTATTCAACAAAGTCAACCGTATCAACTGGGTGTGCCACAGAGGAGTGAATACACTTCACAGAGCTCATTGCAACAGCCACAACACTATCAACCACAACAGAATTACCTCTCAAACGATCAACAGCTTCAACAACAAAATTATTTCCAACAAGTAGGTTGAAATTGAAAGGCAAAACATTTGAATTGATATAAAAATATTTTGATGTTTAAAACGAGGGGTGAACGTTGCTTGGAAATTGCAAGTTGGAATGAGTGTCACAAAAAATCTGTCTCTAGGGCAGATGAATTGAGATCAACGAATTTTATATGTTTTCCTTGGACACATTTTTTTCGGTGAAATTTACCCCTTGGTGTTTTGTGATCCGCGTACAACCTACTTCAATATCAATTAACTTGTTTTTCATTTCAATTTTACAGCTCCAAAGTGTTCAGCCATTATTTTTTGCATCCAGACAACAAGAACAACAACAACAGGCGGCTAATGCTCAATCTCAATTAGATTCGTTCTCATCGACGGCTGTAACCACTCCACACCAGCAACAACAACAACAACAGCAGCAGCATCAGCTACAGAGCCAAGAAAACAATTTATTGGGTGTTGCATTCTCACCATCGGATCAAGTTTCAAGCGTTAAATTTTCGAACGGGGAAGGGTTAAAGTACAACTTTTAGGTTGTCGGTACGAATTTGTTGTGCTGTACTTTTTTTAATTATTTTTTGTTCTCTGTAAATTAGACAGATGTTATGCAATTTACTGTTATTTTACTATTTACGATAAAATCGCCAGCTTTGTGGTTCATCGGAGGAATCAATTATAGGAAAACTAATTGGATATTGATCCTAAGTGCCATAATTATTGTTGTGTGAGTTTGAACAGCAAATTAATTATTTAAATAAAAAGTGAGCGGAAATTTGGTTGGCGTAATGAGTTTTCTGCACTACTTAAAAACTCCCTATAAATGCGATAAAATATCATGGCTACACGTTAGTGTTGGCGCCGTGACGCAAGTCTTCATACAATTCACGCCGTAAGACCCGAAGCTGTAGTCTAGGTTATGCCATCCCCCTTTTTTCAGGTAAATGGTGTCTCACCACAGCTAAGTTCTAGCTATGGCTTGGTGAAATCTTTCCATGAAAAGTGGTGTGGCAGCTGATTACATGTTTGGCAAGACCTCCTATGTGCGGGTCTGGCATGGCACCCAGAAGTGTGGCCGAAGTTCGAAAGAAAAACTTTTGATATGTTGTAGAAAATGGTATGGAACGTCCACATTCAACATCGGCAGAACAAAATTTTCAAATTCTCAATAACTCTTGAAATATGAACTTTACAGCTTAGGTTTTGAAAGGCAAAGTTATAGAGTTTTTGATTGCAAACAGCTTTGTAAATGCTTAGCCTGAAATTGTGACTGTTATCCGAGCGCTGGGCCAATGTTGCTTGTGTGGGCACGTTCTTATTTTGAAAGTAACACTTCAAAACAATAAAACTATGTTTTGGGATGGAAATCTGTACTTCTTATTACGAAAAGGCTATTCACATTCTGTGCGGTTAGTCCTTATTTGACTAATGGCACAATGCGCGAATAGTCAAACAAAGACTAAACGCATATTGTCTTTTAACGGTCCAATAAATACTAACAAAGTGCGAACAGTGCCTACCTTCTTATTAGTACTGTATTCTCATATGAGGCTCGCCGATCCATGGATTTTCAGTGTAGGCCGACTGGATCCGTAACCAAGGGGCGAGCCATTGTTATCAATTTCAGGAAAAAAAGTTTTTACACAAACAGACAGACAATTTTCTTTCGGATCAATCATAGACAAATATTTTGCCCTCGCAGTTTGCTTCTAATTTCGGGAAGTTACAAACGGCGTATCAAACGTAATAGCCCTTTTCGCTTCGTACGGGGCCAGAAGGTCGCTTTTCTGTTGCTTTTGGAAAGAGGGCATCTGACAATATTCAAAAATAAATTCTGATATGACTTATGCCGAGTTCGCGAAAATTTCCAGAAATTTTAGTTTCAAATATAAGTGTCACTCACTCTAAGTGATCTGAAATACCCGAAAATAAAAACCGAAGTTAGTGCAGTCATATGTTTAACAGGATTGGTTTATCCTACAACCCGTTTAATTTTTAAAAAACCCAACCTAATCCGATTAAATTTTGGAAAACTCGACCTGACCCGAATCCGATAAAAACAATCGGGTCGAGTGGGGTCGGGTTTCCGCTTACCAAATTCAGGTAAACCGCACACCTCTAGTTTCAGGTCGAAATCTGTTTGGGTAGATTTAATTGGGACGTGTTTGTTTTTGATTCTTTATAAATTTCGGATTCCAATTCCAATTTTTTTTCTGCGAGATATGCAAATTTACATCACAGAAATAATAGGCACGAAATGTGTTACATTGGAAGTGATGCGGAAGACGAATCAAGATATCTGGGGAAATATTTTCGTATTATTTAGCTATATTTCTATAAGGGTGGAATATTTATATTAAACATAGAGTACTTATGACTATTGAAATTACCAATTCTTGATTCGATAGACAGCTTGAATTTAAACTTGAAATAGTAATTAAAATCCATTACAATAATTCGGCGAGAACTCCCCTCACATTTCTATAAATCATTTACGTTTCGTTGCTTCACAATTGTATTCCATTTAAATCAATACATTTTGGCTGTGTCGATGCTAAACAATTACTTCTTACAGCTTAAATGGGTGGTGAAGTGGGTCTGTTTTCTTGTTCATGCTATTAAAATTCATGCTATTAAATTTGGTAATAATTCCTTTAAAAAAATACTGAAAAATAAAGAAAACAAAGTGAGTCACTTTAACTACCCCCATTGTGGCGAATTTCTACGAATTGTATAGCAAAAGGAATATGCTGCCTATGTATTGAAAGAAACCTTCACATTTCTGCTTTTTCCAACATTTTCCTTTTTAATCGGTCTCCCGCCTCTTTAAAACAATCAACGGAACTTAGATCCTTTCCACTGAAAGAGCCTGTTGTCGATACTAAGATGATTTACAATATATTTTTCGAACGGTCTAAAGAAAAGAAAAAGGAATGCGTACTTTACATTCATAGACATTGTGTTATAGGGAGGATATAATATGCTGCTTCCATTCATGCATACGCACATATATATACAGACATGAGTGATCAAATTAGTCGTTTTTATATTATATTGTGTACAAAAAAGAAGCTTATGAGTGAATTGAAGCGAATTTAAGAAAAGGAAAAATGAAATTCAAATTTATATATTGGAAAAATTTCTAACAATATATTTTTTCGGAGAGTGTTTGTTATACTATACATATCCCTCCCAGATTAGCATTATTATGTTCAGATACAGAATTTGAATACGTTGTAACAAGGGTAAAGGGACACCGTTCTGAACATTAAATGTCATATTTTTCAACCGAAACATTCGATCACAGAAGCAGAGTTCCCACTCCTCCTAAAATTCCTATAATTCCAAAAATGAAGAAATTCCTCCGAAAAAATCTCCAAAAACTCCTAAATCTCCTAAAATGGGACTCATTCTCAAGTAATTTTGTTTCTAAAATGAAAATTCTCTCTGCGCGGCATGAAAATATGATTTTGAATGAAATTTCAGTTAAAAGAATAACAAGTAAAAGTCAGAGGTTTTTCAATTCATAGACCATGTCAAGTTTCTTTGAACATTGGAAATATAAATTGCGTAACGCACTTCGGCACTAATTTCAGGTCAAGAAGTCTGTAGAGTTAAACAAATATTGTGTTTGGTTAATTAATTAAAAAACGCAAAAACTAACTAATCGGAAGCATAATTTATTAATTTCACATGTCTGTCCTTGGTAAGAATTGGATCGATCTCTCGTCATTTCGTCCATTTCGTTGATTGAGTATAACGAGTGCGTTATATTGTTTTTTGGTACCTTAGAACCAAAATCCCATTTGCAAGATATCAAAGCCTATGTCAAAGATTGAGATAAGATTGGATTATCTTTTCGTGAAGCGACTTTTCAATGAAATTTTCTAGCTCGCTCCGCTCGCGTCCACCCAATATTATCGAGTTCAACCGAATTTATGAATTTTCCGCTCGCTAAATTATTTCATTTGATTCGACAGTTTCTAGGAGTACTTTGCAGTAACAAACATTTTTTAAGACCGTAATACATCAAGTGCAGACTACCTAGTTAACAATTTTTTGCGCTTTGACTAATTTGGCATGTTTGCATAAACGCTCGAGAAAAACTTCTAAATTCTCCCGGAATGAGAAATGAGAAAAAACCTCATAAAATTCCTAATTTTAGGAGTCACCTGAAGTCGTGGGAACTCTGTTTGTAGCTTTTTTTGGTACTTTGCTTCCTTCTTTCCTTTCATTTCTTAAGGTTGTTGATGATGTAATTTTTAGTTTCTAATTTTGCTCGGCCGGGTTTTTATAAATGTCTTTGTCATACGCAACTTAATTGTATAAGGTGTAGCCTTGTCATGGCTTGAAAAAATTTTGAATCGAATACTTTGTGAGTCTGAGAACGTTCAAGTGATTCATTACAAATTACAATAGATTTAGCATTTAGAGCTAAAAACTGATAAGAGTATCACTCTGCGTACCATACCACAGTGTTTTACTCATCCATTACCTGGATGACATTTGTGGTAATGTTTCAGATATTCACGATTAAAATATCAATTGTGACACGTCGCCTCACTGAGGCCTTCAATATTCAATCAACCTTTGAAAGAAATAACCTAAAGTCTGAAACTTCAGTGGAACCTGGAAGTGCAATCGTATAGAAAGGTCTCTTACGTATAACTTTGTTAGATCGAAGTGAATAAAAATGTCTGTCCCAATAGGTGGCACGAGCAGATGATGAAGCTTCACGAATTAATTTTTTTTCAGTTCAATTTATTTTCGCTGTAGTTGGGGAAACGTTTTGCTACTTTAAAATAACTGCTTTTCGGCATTAATAACAATCAAATTACAAACAGACACAATTTCTGTTTCTTGTGACCCAAATAACAATCCAATTAATTTGAACGTGCTAATCCCTCTCATTCAAATTGAGATAATCTTTCTCGAGATAATTATTTTTTAGTAAATCCATTAGCCACATACAGCACAAATCTGTAACTAAATTCTCAATCATTTTACAGATTCAAATGTAAAGGACAAAAATTCTCAAAACGGGGCCGATGCCAAAGAAACCGAATCGAAATTCTCCTCCAAAGGGAAGAAATTCGATTCCATCCCATTATCCACAGTCGAATTAACCAAATACAACAATGGCAGCGGTGTCAAAATCGACGCCGAAAAGGGTCCCGTCACAAAGGCCGACTTTGAGCTGGCCATTGAGTTAACCGGCTACGGCAAATTCCACTACATCCTGCTGGCTATATGTGGCCTAGTGAGCACCAGCGAAGAGATGGACGTTATCTCGATGTCGTTCATCCTACCATCAGCGCAATGCGATTTACACTTGAACACACAAACGAAAGGATGGCTCAATTCGATTATTTTCATTGGAATGATGGTGGGAGCGTATTTCTGGGGTAGTTTGGCTGATTCAATGGGTAGAAAACGAGTACTGATTGTCATTTCAATTATGAATGCGCTGTGCATTGTCGCCTCATCGTTCACTCAGAATTACATTCTTTTTATGTTGTTTCGCTTTCTGAATGGAGCCGCGTAAGTTTGGGCTTCCATTTGGACTATGCATTGTGAAATTAACGACTTATTTTCAACAGTCTAGGAGGCAGTGGGCCGGTGATATGGTCCTACTTTGCTGAATTTCAACCGAAATCAAAGAGAGGTTCCATGTTGAGCTTCATGGCAGCTTTTTGGACATTTGGCAATTTAATCGTTGCTGGAATGGCCTGGTTAGTTATACCACTAAGTGAGTCGATGCACTGAAACCGTTCCGTTTGAATTGTTTGCTAAACATTATCCTGTTCCCAATTTCGTTTCAGACATTGGTGTTCATACTCCATACTTTGTGTACAACTCTTGGCGAATATTTCTAGTGATTTGTTCCGTTCCATCGTTCGTTGTAGCCATTTTACTCATGTACCTACCGGAAAGTCCGAAATTTCTGATAATGAAAGGCAGAAACGAAGAGGCGCTCAACATTTTCCGCGGAATTTTCGTGACAAACACTGGCAAATCAAGAGACATCTATCCGGTGAAAGAGATTTTAATCGATGACAAGCTGAAACAGGAACTGGAAGAGATCGAAAAGTCGGCCAAGGGAAAATACTCGCAAATGATTTCGAATATACTGGACAACAGTAAAGGGCTGTTTGTGTCGCCCATTTTGAAATTCACGCTGATTTCCATCACGATCAATTTTACATTTCACATCGGATACTATGGTCTGATGATGTGGTTCCCGGAACTATTTCATCGGTTCGACATTTACGATACGGCTCATCCCGGTCAATCAGCGTCGGTGTGCCAAGTTACCGCATACGTTGTCAATGCCACCTCGCACATGATGGATGGCGAATGTAATTCGACAATTCCAAGTTCAGTTTTCATGGAATCGCTAATTTCATTGGCAGCAGCACTACCAGCGAATGTAATCGGTAAGTAAAATGCCCGACTGATGCACTCGCTTAAATCGCGTCTGCTTAAATCTGGAATTTCAGTCACTCCGTTTTGATAATGCGCATGAGCATGGAGAGAATTCAATCTATGCGCAAGCGCAAACGGAGTGACTGAGATTCCAGATTGAAGCACGAAACGCAGTTCTTCCGCTTACGTCTTCGTTTTGAAACTGCGCATGCACAGAGAGAGGTGCGCATGCTCAGTTCCTAAACGGAGACACAAACGAAGCTGGCCTTAAGCGTAATCAGAGTAGTTCTTATCTAATTCGTTTTTCTTTTTGTTCTTTGTTCTCTAGCCATACTTGGCATGGATCGATTCGGACGTAAATTCTTCCTAATATTCAGTACGTTAACAGCTGGGCTATGTTCAGCTGGAATGTATTTCGTCACCAGCAAACAACAGAACTTCATTGTATCGGCAATTTTTACCGGTATCATTGCATGCGGTAATGCTTCGTTAGATTGCCTAATCACCGAAGTGTTTCCGACACATCTACGCGCAACTGGTGTAGCAATATCGATGGTCGCCGCACGATTGGGTGGCATCATTGGTAACGTGGTCATAGCAACACTACTGGACATGTACTGTCCGGCACCAACATTCATCGTTGCCGTACTGCTTGCCGGCGGTGGTCTGATGTGCTTAATGTTACCGAACACAACACGAAAAGATTTGTCCTAGCATTTTATGTAGACGCTGTTCTGATTAGAATTTTTTCCCTTCTCTTTTCTATATCAACCAACATTTTGAATTTACATTCTGTCGTAATAAGTTATAAAATGTAAAAGCATTTTTTTTTATTTGCCGATGTGGACTCTCGTGCTGATAATGGCATGCATAAAAAATATCATCAACAAAAAAGAAATA
>JANTFA010158228.1:0-10566 GCA_026413405.1 Phytosciara flavipes
TTAGGTTGCAACACATACCAAAACTTAATACTATGCAACGCAGTGCCAGCAACATTATAACATCAAACGACGTAGATGCAACATAACAAATCTTATATTCACCCGAAAGTAGGGATCCGCTGAGCATTTGCGTTACCTTCAGTGTTTACATACTTTGGGTAGCATAAATCTCCGTTATAAATTTATAAACATGAGGGGACTGGTACGAATAGTGTGCGAAACCAACTAGTCAGTTCATGGAAGGCATACTTCTCAAAACTACTCTGCATCATTAAATCAATTCATTTAAACTTGTTGAAATTGCTTGAAGCAATTTTGAAGTATCATGACGAAGCTGACGAAGTCTTTGAATCGGTTCAGGTATGTTGCTACAGCCCTACTTTTTTTTAGTTGTGTAGGGAATGGGACGCAGACAATTGCTGTAGATTATTTAAAAAAAATTTACATCTAAGCCACATATAGACCCATATGCCGGACCTTCATTGTCAATAGATTTGTTCATTCAATGAGTGATTCTCATAAGTGAAGTAAAATAGCAATTACTAGCCATGCTTTTTCTCTTTTTCGTTTTATTACTCCTCATTGGGGTGAGTATTCGTAATAGGTCGTGTCTGTCATCATTTCCACCGCATAAATGCTGATCGAAATATTCAAGAATTTTGTAGATTACAAATGGTTTGGCTTCGACTGTCAGTGGCACTCATATAAAATAAGGAAAATATGCGAGCGAATCCATTTGTATTTGCCCTATCTTCTTGGACGTCGATTCGCGCGCCCAATTCGAAATACAAATACAGGAAAGGTGTGCAAAAAGTGAACATTGACTGCGTGACATTTGGCGTTGTGTCATCATCAGAAGAAGAAGAAACTCTCTCACCGAAACATACACGCCATCGGCACAGCTCTATCAATTTTTTTTTACAATTTCAGTAATTCATTTACCGAAAAGCATTGTTCTGTATTCGACAAAGTCGTCAATATGAAAATAAAACTGGTGGATCAAGTCGTCCGCAGCTTTAAGGTGGCAAAAGTATTTCGAGAGAATACGGACAAAATAAACGCCATCGACTTTTCTCCCAACGGCGAACACTTGATTAGTTGCAGTGAAGATGACCAAATTGTTATTTACGATTGCGAAAAGGGCACCCAAACAAGAACAGTCAATTCGAAAAAGTACGGCGTCGATTTGATTCATTTTACGCACGGCAACAACACAGCAATTCACAGTTCAACAAAAGTCGATGACACCATTCGATATTTGAGTCTACATGACAACAAATACTTACGATACTTTCCGGGACACACAAAAAAGGTCATCTCGTTGTGCATTTCACCCGTTGAAGATACGTTTCTATCTGGTTCATTAGACAAAACATTGCGGCTATGGGATCTGAGGTCGCCCAATTGTCAAGGCGTCATGCATTTACCTGGTCGACCGGTGGCTGCATTCGATCCGGATGGCCTGATATTCGCAGCTGGCGTTAATTCAGAAAGTACTGAGAAGCTCACATAATACTACGCGGCTGATGGATTGTTTTATAAAGAATTTTTCGTGTTCCAGGTATTAAACTGTATGATTTGAGGTCGTTCGACAAAGGACCATTCGTCACATTCAAATTGAATCCGGAAAAGGAGTGCGACTGGACCGGATTGAAGTTTTCCAGAGATGGAAAAACCATTTTAATTAGCACGAACGGGTCAATTATACGCTTGGTTGATGCTTTCCACGGTACACCGCTTCAGACATTTACGGGTGAGTTGCATACAGTAAAGAAAGGCGAGTAGAAGCCCGAACCAACCAATATCTCGACGGACTTTTTGCAGGTCACTTAAACAACAAGGGAATACCAATCGAATCGTCGTTCAGTCCGGACTCGCAGTTTATATTTTCGGGCAGTACAGATGGTCGGGTGCATGTTTGGAATGCTGACACTGGCTACAAAATTTGTGTATTGAATGGCGATCATCCGGGTCCAGTTCAGTGCGTACAGTTCAATCCAAAGTATATGATGTTGTCATCAGCGTGCACAAATATGGCATTCTGGTTACCGACCATTGACGATCCTGCGTTTCTCTGAAACATTAATTGAACCACTTGACAGACCTTTTTTTGTATTGAAAATAAAAAATATTTTCGAAAAATTCGAGAAACCATTTTTCGTTGTTGGGCTGTTCGCAAAGGCAACCACTTTCAGCGTCCTAATTGCTGAACGCAATTGCTACCATCTTTATTAATCATTTGAATCAAGGCAGCTTTCTAGCAACCTCACACAGTTAGTTTACAAAATTAGAAAAATCGAAATCAGACAGTGAACTTGAGAATTTCTATAGATCATCTTCAAGGCCGTTTAATTGGTTAAAAAAACCCGTTAAAAAACAAATCAAATAATCAAACGGCCTTGAAGATGATCTCAATGTTATGAAATTCCCAAGGTACATCTCTCTATTTTGTGAACGGACTCTGAGATGTTCCTAGAGAATTGCCTTGTATCAATCAAAAATTTAGCTCGCTGAAGTAATGTCGCGATAGTGACATGAGTCTTTGTTGCGTTTGAGTTGAAACGGTCTTAAAGTATAAATATAACAGGAGACAAGTACGAGGAGTGTAGCCACTTTATAATCTTGACACTGCGTTACAACGCAACATCTTTGAATTCCTTCTTTAAAACCTACATCTGAGCTAACATTACCATCACTTTACGTCCTTAACCGAGCAAAAAAAATTGCCAAATGTATGTAGTAATCCATGACCTTGTCCTGAGACAACTCAAATACTTCAAAATCCATTGATCGATGGTTCTTGGTTCATATGAAATCGGATCAGTAGTATACCAGATAAGGTTCCATTCATGGAGGTTTCTACAACAAAAGTCTTAGCGGTTCCAGGTTGTTTCAAGGCGCAGTTTCGTTCATCACGGGACAGGCTCATCATAATGGCTAATTCCATGATGAAGGTTTATCGCTTATATTTGAGCCAGCATTATTCATGAAATATTGATAAACAGCGCAAACCTAACCAATTTGAAAAAGTTTCAAAATCGGATCACGGAATCGGAAGCCATCTTATCTCCGTTGACCTAAGAAAATGGCCCCCATTTTGGATGTTGCTTATAATAAGTACGCCAGTCGCAGCCGTAATTTGTGATTTTGGTAAACATGATGTAACTTAGTAATGGTGATGCTTAGAAATTTGCTAGGAAGTGGGAAGTTGTTTGGTATATACTGCTGGAAATGTATTAAGCATCTCATTCATGGACATACTGCAGTATAACAGTGGAGTGTGTTGGTAGTCATTGTGCACCCACCAGGCTAACTGTTCGAAACTCTTCTTAATCAGTGTCGCTTATTCATAGAGACCGATTGGACCACATTTTTCACAGTAAAAATTATTTCGCTGCACGGAATTTCTGCAAGTAGCTTTGATACCTATCGCTTCATAGGTGCCACTTGTAAAATAAACTAGGTGCTCGACCTGAGTAGTCCAGGACGCTGAGTATGCAAAATGGGGTACTGAACTTCATACTAAAATTCTTCGAAGTAAAAGACTCTATGCATAGATTTCTCTTTTTAACGGAATGAACACACATCTCGTACGGTTTACCCCTCATGTATTATTTTAGCTTTACTCTGCATCAAGAAACAAAACTGGAAGAATCAGTTTTTATTACGACGAGCAAGAACATCAATTTTGATACTAATTGAATTCTTTACGGAAGAACTGCAAACAGTGGTGACGACAACCACGTATGGTGCACGTATGGTGCATCAAGTGTACGTAATATAAAATGAACATCAAAGAACTTTTTCGCTACCTCTCTATATTTAGCTTATCAAAATCTTATGTTGTAGAGGTGTAGCTTCAAGTAATAACGAAAAGCGTCACAAAGTCTCAATATTTTATGTAGATAAGTCAAAATGCGCATTACTCTCGTAAGTTTGAATTGGGCAACCGAAATCCACTATTCTTTCTTATATGTCTGACTGGTTGAACAGATTTCTTTCTCTCTTCCTTTTTTTCGGTTGATGAAACCAAAAGTTTTTATTTACACAACAAAACAAATTAGTGTTGTGGTGTTACACACTGAAAATTTAAATTTATGGTGGCAAACAATTGAAGAATTTTCATTTCATCAAAAATAGAAGATAAATAAATTCGTGCTGTTTATAAATTGTCGAAAAATTTAGTCGTTTTTAGTTCATTGCGACGAACGGTCAATTAAGATAAAATTAAACATTTTGGTCGGCGCGCTTTGAAATTTGCCAGAACTTTTTTTCTATTTTTTTCTCTCTGTGATACATCAAAATGGCAATTGCTACCTCTGTTCCTGATAGTGCGAGTGAAATTATTAAGTTTGAACGAGTTAAATTTCAATATTTGGCCGTAGTTTGTGGTAAAATTTTTAATTTCTAAATGCAGCGTTTCATTATGTGGAGCCTGTCTCCTCAAACTTTGTGCGTTTCGTGGGTGTACTGCTCTGTGTTGAATTTATTGCTACTCGCGCAAATTAATCGAATTTTTGCATTAAATCATCATCGCGCGTGTTAAACTTTCTTCTAATGCCAAAACGAAAACGATTTATTTTTAATTCTATAATTTGTATAGAACGTTTCGACCAATTTATTTCGGTGATTCAATTTTTCTTTACTCTTTAATCTTTTACCGACGGCTGGCATGACCGGGCATACATGTTTTATTATATTGAGTTTGTTTACTCGTTTTCAAGCTTAAAGAATTGGAAATGTGTGCAAAATATTTTACTTCATTAGTTCACCCATTGGTTATTTTGGTCGACTTAAAAATGCCTCACATTCCGGATCCGGAAGCTCGGCCGGAAAAATTGTTCAAATTTTGGTGTTTTGTTCGGAATTCGGACGGTCCTCGTGAAAGGTTCAATGTGAAGAGACAGTCGATTTCCACCCTAAAGTGATTTGTATTCAAAACTCTTCACTCGTTACCTTATGTTCCAATCGTCTTCACCCCGAAATTTAGTAAATTTGCCAATAGCGAACACACGTGGCTGCACAATACACATCGCCTAAGAAATCATTTATCAACTTGGCATACTACGTTTTTCTCAAAAAAAGGCGATGAAAGTTTTACTCTCATGACTTAGCTGAAAAATAGCTATTTTTCTACCAAGGGAGTTATGAAGGCAATTTCTCGCACTAAAGATCGGTCTCGGTTTCGCCTCGGGTCGACAAGACATTGAATGCGGCATATACCCGGCATACCTATGTGGTAGAAACAACGCTTTTTTTGCAATCCGAGCCATAACCAATGCCAGCCATCAATGCAAAACTTCAACTCATTTTCTACCAGATATTCACATGAAAATAAAAATTCATTTGAATGTTCTAGAAGACTGCTTTTAACATACCAATACCTTTCCATGAATCACATTGCGCTTTGAATAAAGTCAAGTAGTCAATGGTTAGTACGGTAGCAGAATGGCTATGTAGTTGTTGCTTTACAATCAAAATGTTCTTGGTGTCGAATCCTTGTCACACTAGCGTCTCGCAGTCTCGCACGCTAACGAACGTATCGAATTTATCAGTGAACAAATCTTCACTCACATTCACATGCCATTGAATATACATGCATGGAAAGACGATGATTATGGCACGAACGATTTTTTAATGTTGAATTGACATCTCCGGATGACCACAAAAGGTGTCCCCTTACTTAGATTTTTGAGTTAGACGTTTTACAAATGTAAGAGTGAAATCATTACACCCTCGTACTTCTTACGGGTTTGAACATTTCTCACACTGCAAAACTTTGCAACCAACTGATCGTTCTAACAGAAAATTGCATTTAAATCAATACTTCGACTCAATGTCTCTCATTAACACAACACCATGATCAATGATCATGATCTTGGAGCCAGGTCAAAATCAAAAATAGAACAGAACGAAATGTTTAATAGAGATCGACTGCAGACTGCACATTGCTCATTCTCGAAATGACTTGAAATGTTACTTATCTCATTATGTGTAGCTAATTACATTACATCGTACTTTAATGTGAGAGTGTTTTTAGCTAAATATTTTATCGATTGATATGCGAAGAATCGTAAATGCGTAATGCAAGTTTTAAGAATGAAAGATATGAGTGCTATTTGTCCTCAGGCTGTTGAGTCAGTCTACTGGCTGGTAAACAAGTTTAGTTAACAAGTTAGAATGCGTACGGCGCTCGCACGTTGAGTTATTTCAGATTAATCACAGAGAGTTTTTTCAAACTAGAAGTGTGTCGTTTTGCTGCCAACGAAATGTGTGCAACGTCATTCAAGTATTTTTACTTAGCCGAACTCTTTGACTTCAAAGAGAAAACAGCTTCATCATCTTCATTCAGAGTGGATTGCATACCCATTTGTATTCCACTGTATACTGCAGTACGTCATTTTTTCTAAATAAATCTTCGGTTTAAAAATAAACCGAAAAAAATCTTTTTTTTCATCATTGTCGGTTCTGCGAGTATAAATATGCAACATAAATAAACGACAGAGTGTAATGGGTTAACACAAGATTTGTTCACAGCATCCAATTGAAATTGTATTCCATTGTCTTTAGCCCAGTTTTTATGTAGTTCATCATACGCACTTATATGAGATATGTAATGTGTGTTTTGCAGTGTTTTGCTTCATTTCGTTATCTCCTAAGTTTACTTTATTCATTCAAATCTTAACAATATGAAAAGATCAACCGTAGAAATATTACGGAACCTGCTATCGTAGCACTATTTCCTCAACCAATTTTCTGGGTCATAAGAAACCACTTTGGTTCGGCGGGACGGGCGCATTTCGAAATAATGAGGAAAATCTCTGCTTTTCCACCATTTTGTATGGAGTTCGGGAAAATGCAGAAAATCAATTTCTTTCAAATATTTGTTTTTATGGGAACACCGATGGATTTTAGAGCCAAAGTGATTATCTCTGTCGAAGTTATTGGTTTTCACAAAAATCGCCGAAAAACGCTAACTTTGACGGTCATTATCGCGCAACCTAATAGCTCTTTCCATTGATGCCCCCATACAGCATACGTTAACGTATATTCTACTTTAAATCCCCACATTTTATTCATTACAGCAAACATAATAGCTTTAAGTCATGGTTCGGCAATTGGATGGCTCAGTCCAGCCCTACCTATTTTACAATCAAATCATTCACCTCTTGAAACTGGAGCAGCTACTTCGAGTGAAGGTTCATGGTAAGTGTCGTAGTAAAGAACAGATTTATGGTAACTTTGATTTCATGGGCGTGCGTGACGTATTTGTATTATATTTTATCGTCAACCTACTTACCCAATCTGATCACATCCATTTCATCAATTTTTTCGGCAACCAATTATCCTACAGAGTGTGCTGTAGAGTTGCCTATTCCAATCTCTTTAGTCAAATATCATCCCTTTCGCTAATTAACAACCAATAGAACTCAACGTATTTGTAAGTCGACAACACATTTAATGAACGTTTAATTATATTCAGGATTGGATCATCCTTTTCCATTGGATCAATATTAGGTAACTGCATATTCGCATTGATGGCTTACTATATTGGCCGGAAAAAGACAATGTGTTGCCTGGCATTTCCGAATTTGGTAAATTAGAACTTTGAAGTTGGGGTCTTACACAAATGACGTCACACGACAAGTATGCACATTTTTGAGTCAACAATGCGTATTATCCCAAAATTAGGGAGTGTTTTTAGGGGAAAGGATACAATGTTGACTCGAAAAAGTGAAAAATTGTCGAGTTATAAAAGATTTTAATCTGATGACAGCACTGCAAAAGCGTGACGTCATATTTGTGAACAGCCACTTAGCGCTTTTCTTACAAAAACTGTGCCTTTCAGATATTCTGGTTATTCGTTATGTTCGGAAATCGTGTGCACCATTTGTACATTGGCAGAATATTAGCTGGTATGACCGGTGGTGGAATGTACGTTTGTATTCCACTGTTTGTCGCAGAAATCGCTCATTCAAGGTGAATTTTGATTATGATTTTGATCGTCAAAATACATTCAATATAAATTGGATTCGTTTATCGCAGTATAAGGGGCTCGTTGGGAAGTTTAATGATGCTGATTTGTGTAACGGGCATATTACTCGGCTACACCGCTGGATCATTCATAAGCTATGACATTATACCATATGTGTTCATTGCATTGCCCATCATTTTTCTGTGTACATTCATCTTCTTTCCGGAAACGCCACAATATTTGCTCATCAAAAATGACACGTTGGTAAGTTGAGTTCATTCGAATAGCCCTAATGGAGTGGATTGGTAAATGATTTCTTCATTTTCGTTTAGTCTGCAGAAAAATCCCTGCGTTTTTATGTGAACAATCAGAGTACCTCGAAACAGAACACAGCTTTGATTCAGGCTGAACTCGAAAACATTCAAAAATTCATAACCAGAGAACAAGAAGAGAAGCTCAACCGGAATATTTTCAAACTTTTGTGTAAGATTTTAGGCATAACATAGAGAATAGCTAGTCAGTTCACTGTTCATTGTCTATGTGAATTAATTGATTTATTACCATCCTTACAGTCACAGCAGCTGCTATGAAAGCGATAGTAATAGGCCTTTGTCTTACCATACTCAGTTTATGTAGTGGGTGTTTTGTCATGATCAGCTATGCCGCAACCATTTTCCGTGATTCGGGATCAGGTAAAAATTTCGCTGCTCGTTTTACACGCGACACTTTTAAGCAATTTAAAATATCGCAGACCTTGATCCGAACTCGTGTACAATGATTGTGGGTGTCATCCAAGTGCTGGGAGTTTATACATCAACAATACTAGTGGATCGTATTGGTCGTAAAATCTTATTGATTGCGTCGTCTTCGGGTGCTGCGCTATCGTTGACTGCTTTGGGAACATTCTCCTACTTAAGTTCGCAAGACATAGACTTGAGCCGATTCAATTGGATACCATTGATGTCCTTTTCGGTGTATGTGTTTGTCACTAGTATTGGATTAATGTGAGTAGCACTAGCACGACACCTGTCCGGGGTGACTGAGCTGACTTTGTTTTAATTAAAAATCCTTTCCTTTTGAACAACAGCCCATTGCCATTTATTGTTCTAGCTGAAATCATTCCACATAAGGTAAAATGACTCAAAATCATTGTAATGATGTGAACAAAAGATCTCAAAGGAATTTATCTTTTTCAGATTCGTGATGTAGGAACGACAATCTGCATGACATCGATTAGCGTTTTTGCATTTGTTACAATGAAAACGTTTCCGCCATTAGTCAGCATGTTGGGAATGTACACGGTTATGTACATGTATTGCGGCGTTAGTATATTGGGCGTCATCTTCGGTGTGTTTGTATTGGCAGAGACGAAAGGGAAAAATTTGAATAAATTAGATGAAAGTTAATTTGAACGATGTGCCAACTATTAGTGTCATCAACTGTTGCTCATCTGCTTTTATTGGCAGAGACGATTATTTCAGACAATAAATTGAATGTTTAAGAAAATGAAATGATGGATTTTCCATTGAAGACCAGAATATATTTGCAACAACCGAAGTAGCAGATTCATTGATTTTGGCTGTTTGGAAAAGGTTTAGTTTTTGGAGTGGGGCATAACTACAGCATAACGAAAACTGTAGTGAGCTGTTTTCACCTCAACAACAAACTCGCGAGGACTCAATTGCACGTAACATTCGATGGTAAGATACTTTCACACGACTTTGAACCTACTTACTTGGGAGTGAAGCTCGACAGATCACTGACATACGGAAAGCCGTGGCTGACGGTTCTCATCGTGGATGATGTTTCAAACGTACTTGAAGATGATCTATAGCGCACAGCTGAATAAGCCAATTCTTGACCACCACTTCCGTCTGAACGCAAAATTACATGTGAAAAAAGACACCATGCGCAATGAATGACACCTAAAAAGATTCACTCATCGTATCGCTTTAATAAAACCTCATCGCTATGTTTTTGGTGTAGTTTATATTAGCCTCACATTATACTAACTACACTGAACGTTACATTCGCAAGGTTTGAAAAAAAAATGTAAATTTAAGGTTAATAACATCAATCCACACAATGTTTTAAAGTAAAGCTAAATAAACGAATAGAAGACAGTGAAAAATATTAGGTTGATAAAATAGTAATTTATGCAACCGTGCCGGAGACCGTGTGTACAATACACTTAATGTGTCTTAAAACATCATTTATCACCGACTCACCAGTGACGAAACTCAGTGACGAAAAGTATAAAGCTTTTGTCGCATTCATTCAAATGGGACTCGGTGATGAATGATTTTTTAAGACACACGATTTCCCTAAACAGCCTCTATACAAACACACACACTTCTCTCAGTAACAGTGGCCTAGTCGTTTTGTCGATACGACTTATTGCGACAAAATGGTACAGAAGAAGAAGAAGTAGAAGAAAAAATGAAAAAAAACGAAATTCGATAAAATTAAATGATTTGACGTCTGTATCGAGGTAATTGTTTGTTTTATTTATAGAAAATAGTTATTTTCCTAACGCATGCTAAATGGCTTTTTTAGCGAATGAGAGGTTTCCGGCACGAGCCGGAGGCGAG
>JANTFA010158239.1:0-10566 GCA_026413405.1 Phytosciara flavipes
TCCGGGAGTCGGAATCGACGTGTTACAAACGTAAGAGTAAAGGCATTAGACCCTCGTACTTCGTACGGGTCTAAACAGTCCGTTGCTCGTGGTCAAAAAACTTCCTGAACTCCAGAAACTGATAAAATTTTTGAACCTTTCAGAAACGGCAGACGTATCGCGTCTACATTTGGCAAATTTGTTACTTTGCTTCTTCGAAGTATTCCGTTCTGTTCGTTTCGAAATCTTTATACTTCATTTGTTACAAGATAAATTTTTGTATGTAATGGAGCGCTATGCCGAGTTATTCGCTTATTATGATCATCGTTATAGATAACACATAGCTACTCCGTTTCTGAAAGGTTTCCGGCGGCAATTAAAATTTTCATGTTGGTCGACTATCTTAAAATCAAGGTGAATATGCTTGAGACGCTAATCATCAATCAGAAACGATCATCCTAACATCGTAGACGCAATGGTTTCAATTTAAAAAAAATGGTAACTCAAATGGTCTTGGTTTAAAAACCAGCACCTTAAGCAACTTAAGTTCATTGTCAGCTCATAACACAAAAGAAGTTAACAATCTAGCTCCGTCAATCGAAATACCAGTAAAAGAAAACCTGTGAACGAAAAGAACCTGAAGTTATTTCGTTTTTCACAATCAAATGTCGCATGATGTGTACCGTTGTATAATATACTATACGGATAGATCCAAGACATTGCCTCAAACGAAGAAAAAAAATGTAATTAAGTTCAACTCCAAATAAATGGGAAGACGACACAACAAAATTACTACGAAAGTAGATAAGAATAATTTTGGACTTTGCGAAAATTAGTTAATGTCGCTTGAAAATAGGGTCGAGTTAAGATGTGATCTCTGCACAATTTTTTTTGTTCAGTCTACTACACGCCGTGTTAACAGCAACAGCAAAAAACACAGATATGAAAGTAAAAAGGGGTTAACACTTCTTTTCAACTCTATAACCAAAAACCATATCAAAAGTTGCCCTTTTTTCTCTTATATTTTATTTGAACGACGACAAAATATTCCACGGAAAATTTACATTTTGATATGCCATTTTAAGGGTTGTTTATGGTGGAATATTCGTAAAGGAATTTTTCGCTAAATGGTTTAGTGTCTGGTTGTTAAAGACTTAATATGTTTTTTCTTTTGTATTTTAATTAAAATTATACTTTCACTTTTGGGCGGTGAAATAAGTTTGGTTGCCTGCATTACCTATAGCCTACATTGCTAGATATATTGGTAAGTAATCGCTCAAAGTTATAATATGTTCAAAGAAAACCTGAGTTTAGAATTATTGTAAAGGCCGTCGAGTAAGCGATGATCGCGAAAGAGCATTTTAAGGTCATCGCATACAACGTAATCTACTATTTTTCTCGAATTTGTTTAAAACACTATTTGTGCAACTCTTCAAAAACCTTTTGATATTTTATTGATATCCTTGAGTTTCGAAGAACAACCAATTTTCATGTCATTGATTCTTTAACGTTCAAAAAATGAAGAAGGTCTGAAGGTAATAAATTGAAACATTTTACTTCTTTTTACTCTGACAGTACTCATAAATCTTTTACAATTAAAAGTGATTTAAATCTGCGTATGAACGAACACTCTCCCCTGGTCTTGTTCATACAAACAACGTTCTGTTTTCTTTCTTCTTTTTTTTATCAAATGGATGACTCCACCAAACTACGTATACGAAAACATGAATATTGAAGGTAATCCAAAAGGAAAAAATTAATTAAAAAAGCTCTGTCTTATTGAATTTGATGCAGAAGTTTCGTTCGGTAAAAGGGGACCCGTGAATTAAATTCACATTTTTATGAACATCCAAATCAGATAAAGTAAATTCTATTTTTGTAATCAACTAACTCCCCCAAAAAAAGAACAAAAAGTCGTAATTCGCTGGATACAGTTTTTCTTTTAAATGTAAAAATGTGCGGAGCTAGTATGGCTATGTCATGCTAAATCTTATTACTCTTTGTTTGGAGAAACGGATCCAAAAATTGTAACTGATTCAAAAATTGTAACTGGCGCAACCAAGAGCTATATCAGAACTATGAATATTATCTAACAAAACTGACGTTCTTTGATGATGAGACTACTCATTATTCTTCATGTACAAGCTTTACTAGGAAGAAGACAATAAACACTTCTACAAACACTTGGTCTACAGAGGACGATGACATATTCTACTAAACAGACCAATAATTTAAAAACCATAACTCGACTCAAATAAGTACACCTTTCGTGTTTGCTTTTTTTGCCATACAAATTTTCCCTTGAATTATCATCATCTTCATCCCTTTTAAACAATAAAAGAGATTTCTTAATAAACCATAAATTTGCATTTTTAAATTTCATTATTTTGCTCGAGAAAATCTCCTTGGTTTGTGTGCTTATAACTTATTTAATGTAAGATTGTGCTTTGGATGCTTGACGGTTATAAATATACAGATTCGAAAGGGCGGATGGTTGAAGTATTTTTCCACGACGATTGAATCGTACGTGCGAAAATCATTTTTGTAATTGAATAGGTGAATGTGTAATGCGAAATTTTTTATTCAAATGTTACGTGCATTGTAGAAACGTATATTTAGATGCTTCAAAATTTAGCTGGAAATTTTGTTCTTTGAAGTTTGAAAATTTCTGATCCAACAAATTGATTTTTTGCACTTTTTACGAGAAGCGCCTACAAACGAACAATAGAAACACGTCTTTATAAATCTCAAGATAAAAATCACCCACTCAAAATCACGCAGATCATTTCTCCACAACAATCAAATCTTTTATTCATATCAAAACGGGAGCCATTACAAAACAGCGCGCCAGGCAATCCTCCCTTTAGAGACCCACTTTTATACAATCATCTTCATTACTATACCATAATATCAAGCGTCGGGCGAATTATTGAATTAACCCCTATTTATAAGCATAAGAAATTACATTTAAAATGTAAACCATTACCATATTATTACTCGGGCTGGTTGAAGGCGCAGAGAGAATTTGAAGCCGCGACAGAGCTTAATATAAATTTTACGATTTTCAGATTGAATATTTTAAACTTTTTGCTCGATATTCTACGAAATATTTGTCAATAATCCGTCAAGAAGAATATTCAATAAACGCATAAATGGAAATTTGTTTAAATATTTAATTTACCTTCCCTTATCAATAATCCATGCTTTTTATAACACAATAAAAGCGACGACAAAATCTTTTTATTATTTTTGCCTCTTTTTTCTTCTTACTTATTGCTGACACATACAATAACAATAACAACAAAAAGAGTAGGAAATTTTTCACCCTCCATTCCGACGGATGTCTTTTAGGAACCGGAAAATCTTTTATTTTTTAACTTTTTATGATTTTTCAACCCTTTTCGGTTATAATCACATTGGAAATTTGTTTTGGCTTTTATTTTTGTTTGGATTTGTCTTGGCATCACCCTTTCCACCAAGGAAATTTGATGTCACATTTATTTGGAAAGTTTAACTTTTGTGATTACTATAACGGAGATTAGGATTGTTGGCTGAGACAATGCAGACAAAGATATTTTTCTCCCATATTATGGCACTGGAATTTTTAAATATGGATTGTCTGCAAGCAATTGAATTTACCGAAGAAAAATGTGGCGTGGCTGATAACTATGTGGACGTTTCCATCCTCAATGAGAACTTTTTAATTAAAATTGGGAAAGAAATCGTGTAGTACTTTTACCTATAAGTAGTCCCAAAGCAATGCGCTATACTTTATTATTAAACACTTCAACTTCAGAGACAGAATGTCCCACCGGTCCCATCCTTCATTGTATATTTTTGGTTTTTAACTAAGTCACTACCGAAGTCTCACATTTTATCAAACTATCCACGACCCACTAAAAGATTGTTTTTCTATTATGATTCCTCTATGATACATCCCGTAGTCGACTTATGTATGTCCCGGTTTCGCGATGTTCTAAACGCGAGTGATATTACTTAGAGCCCGGACTATAACTCTAAGCGTTTAATCGTTGAATTTTTTCTTAGAGCGGTCATTTAGGTTTCAACGTATTTGAATAACTATCACAAATTTTTTTTTCTCTTTATTGGAAAATCATTCGGGGTTACATGATTTGAAACAACTAATCACAACTAATTAAATTGATCGTACAGAACTTTCTTATAAATGATCATTCATGTTCATAAATCAATGAATACATTTTCCAACAAAAAACGACTATTTTCTCAGCATCCCCCACAGTTTCTCGATTCAAAATGTTTGTAAATCAAAATTCTTGAAGATAACCCACAAATATTTATGGTCGTATTTATGTATGGTATCATTATTATCATTCAAATATGAGTAGCGAGCGAAAAAAAATAAATAAAAACACTCCAAAACGTCTATAATACAAAATAAATGCAAATTACTATCATCATGAAAAATGCAATGGCGACCATGTTCTCTAATATTGTACATTATGCGAAAAATATGATAATATTATGGTTTCACGATGTAACATCCATATAAATAATATCAGGAGAGATTCGCGAACGAAAAAGATGGCAATGTTAGGGCTACACGTTTCGTACATAAATTAAGTATTAAATGGCACTTCCAGACGAGAATCACGAATATTTCCATGCAGATATACACAACTAGCGCCGCAGAAATCTGGATTTCAAAGGTGTTTCAGTTATGCTATTCGATAATTCGATTGTATCATTTAACTTCATTCCAATATACTTTGAGCGATTTGGTGCTACACGAATCGAATCACATTTCCATTGCTTTGCACTCGTATGACTTTCTCACTAAGTGTTCTGTTGAAGGTACAGCCGAGAGCACACTAGAATGTTCTATTATCAAGTCAATTCAATTCAGTCCCTGAAATAAGCGTTCTTCAGGAATGTTTCGGTACATGTTGTAAGCTTGTACCGAAAAATTCAACTTTTCATCACTTGTAACAAAATGTACGATTTCCGTTGGGAGAGGGGGAATTCGTCTGGGGCCCCAAGTGGTAGCTATTTTTTCTATGAGGTGGATACATGATGAAAATGTCGAGTTCAGCGGTTTAGCCGAGTTTGTGATGATAGTCTGAAAAGAATCCAGTATTTTGCAACAGAATTAATTCAGCATTTTAAGTAGCAGTCGATTCCATGAACAAATTTTATATCAAATAATTCACATGTAAACTAAATAGTTCTAGATTCTTAGCAGCAACAATAGGTCCTATAAAAATATGTGACTCTGTGGCAGAATGCATACAGTCATTGCTTCACAATCAAAATGCTCTTGGTGACGGGTGTTCGTAGCCCGGTCTCGGCAAGATTTTCATTTATAATAAATTGACTTTTCTCGCATCTAACGAACATATCGTGATACCTCATGTGATATGACATCGAACACATGTAATGAAAACGTGATGATTATGACTCGGAATTACAAAAAGACATTTATCACTCGGTTGTATAAGTAGCTACTATGCAACTAGTGATAAAAAGCTGAGAAGTCCAGCTATAGTGTGAATTTTGTCGATTCGAGACGAATCCGAGGCCGAAAGTCACACAAAGACTTGACTTTACATGCTTTCGACCCGCATGTAGTGAGATAAATTATTCACAAAACTTAACAATACAAAAGTAACATTTAACACAAAGATTCTGTATTTTTCTCATTAGATTGGAGTTACATTTTGGTCCAAACGTTTTCGATAGATCGAAATGTATCTATTACGACATTAGATGAGCTCTGAATTTATTTGTGCCGTCGCTGTCGATACCAGATGATTAAAGCCGTCCGTAAAATTATCTCACGAGTTTATAATTTTAAACGAATCTGATAAGTGATAACACTAATCACGTAGCACCAACCTGCGTAGATGTCATGATAGCCATTTGGAAAAAGTCTTTTACACTACTTTCAAAAAGCATTTGGATATTGTAATTGTTTCACAGTTGTTTGCACATTTTATTTGGATTAAATTCAGTTAATTGGCCCATTTAACATGTCTTCGGCTTTGAAGTATCAATTCCACCAACCATTTTTAACAAATTGAAACACACACAAAAAAATCCATATTCCATCGGTACATAATTGCAAAATAGTCCATCCGATCGTATATGTATGTGGTATTACTTCGAGCGACACAAACCGACCTACATATTTCTCATATAGTATCGTGCACATTCTATCCCGATGATTTTCTTTTAATCTTTTATTCATTGAATTGACTAGCCACACGCACTATTAAAGAAAAAAAACACACTTTTACGTCCGTTGTTTTTGTTCCACAGTGACGAGGATGCATCGCGTCATCCTATCCGAGATCCGAGTGTTTAAGTAACGAGATAGAAAAGTATCTTTGGAGGTATGTTTATTCGACGGTCGAAGAAAAGTAGCGCAGCGATGTAGCTTGTTAACAACTTTGCAGTCAAATAAGTACTAGACAACAATGCACAATATTTGAAAACACACACACAACACACAACATTTACAAGTAATGGCTTTAAGCAGCAATAGCAGCAAAAGCACAACAAAAGCACATTTCGCTGTATATCTATATACTAACGTGTAGTATGTAGCATGGTATGATGTTTTGGAAGTAGTTTGGATTGGTAGTTGGTGTGTTTTCTGTTATAGTACCCACATCCACCTTGTACATTATGCCCCCCAATTGCTTATGGAACAATATTATATACACAATGCACATGTATATCTATATACACATCACGGAGAAGTAGTAGAAGTAGTAGCATTGAGTGAAAAACAAGGGAGGAGGAAGGAGTGAATTTCTATATTTTTTTTCCTCCAAAGTTTTGTATGATAAAACTGAGTTGAGATGTGCACACCATGAGTCAGGCACACCATATATATATAGACGATCATACTACACTATAAAATATGATATTTTCCCAGAGATAGTTTTCATTACATTCTGTGTACATTTTATCTAGCTATCTGTGTCTATCTAGTTGTGCATCCAATATAAACATGGACTGTACCAGAAAGCAGAGTGTTGGTCGTATACAGCCAAACTATAGAAAGTGCTTATGTGCACAACGATTGCAGTTTGCCCTCCCTTAAATTTTCTTTGTATAGATGTGTATGGATTTTGTACATAAACATAAATACACAATGCACTGTGTTATCGTTGTATGTGTTTATGTAAAAGATGTTGTCCTTAAATACAATTAAAAATCTAAATTGAAAAGACCTGGTCTTGACGATGGGGAGTTGCGAAATGTCGAAATGCAGTTTTCGTTTATTTTTATTTTTAATATTCCTTGTGTTGGGGGTGGTTATTGTGCGCAACGAAAATTCTGTGCAAAACTGCTCGGTTTTTTTTGGTTCGTTCTCATTTCTTTCAAAGAAATGTTGTTGCAAGGAGCTGGGGTTTTCCCAGGTTTTACTGTGAGTAAGGTGCTGAATATTTATTGAAAAATTTTTCCCGTGCATATCTTTTATAATTACTCGTCGTTATAACTAGTTCAACTGAAGCTGAATAAGATAAATGAAATTTACATGATATTAGAAATGTCGTCCTGTTTTGAGAAAGTTGGTTAATTAATTATTTTTTTAAATCCTATGACATGCTCGTGGATTGGAGAGAATTTGAATTGACTGATAATAAAAATCCGCCGTAACAACCCTCTTCCATTGAACACCTCCAATAATCCATCCACTGAGTGTAACGGACATTATATTGACGGGTCAGAGGCTAGATCATTATTTACTAGTTTGATTGTTTGTTATTCTACTTTTTCGAAATCCTTTCCTGACAAACCTAAGTTATATCGATATTGAGTGTCATCTATGTACATAGTAGAGAAACTAGTTGGAGTAGAATGCCAGCATTCCTCAACAATATCTTTGCCGACAGGCCGTCTGAAAGCTTTATTCACCAACTACAGCAGAAGCGAACCAAATCAGTTGTGTCCTGTATACAAGTCTGACAATCGGTTTTTTTTCTGCCACATTTGGGAATCGAACTTACAACACTGGCCACTTCAATCAAACCACTACGCTATTGAGTTGTCATGTTGACTGATACAAAAGCTACATGACGATCCCAGCACTGACAATATACAATTATTAGGTAGAGCACAAAATTGACAGAACAAGAAAATATGAGCACCAAAAATTTATTTTACCTCCAATTTTCCATTACCTAATCGAATTTTATTTAATCGACAAGTGAAGTAATCGAACCACCATTAAGGTTTAATGAACTAGTCGCGTCTTATATGTATCGAGCTACGTCGTTTGTTCAGAGTATCCGCTTAGTATTTGATACAAAATCTTTCATCTCAACAAAAAGTTCATTATATAAGACTATGTTAGCCGCAGGTTGATGTTCATTTCTGTCGCATCTGTCGATAACAAATAACGACAATCATATTCACGCAGGATAAAAAACATGGATAAACAGGAAAGACGAGGTTCAGAGAGATCGAAAGACACAAAAAAAACTGTAGGAAAAGAAAAAAATCAGATTGTCCACCACTTGGCAGAGTTTATAGTCGATGACGTTGACATTCTTTGCATAAAAATTCACGGCCGAGAAAAACAAATGACTTAAGTTAGGCTCAGTACCAAAACCTCAGATTTTGGAGTCTACGCTTGCTTCAGCTATCCATATTTTTCAATCACTGAAGGTGTACTTGTGCGGAAGCTTTTCATTCTTTGCAATTCCTCATAAGTTCCGAGAGTCCGCTATTAACACTCAGAAATCGTGAAAACCGTTAGTGAGCGGGGCTGATGCTTTAACCTATCTCAATGGAGATTTAGATCTCCAACATGTTAGTGTCATTTTAAATCTACGCTTCTAGGCTATTAGCTACACTATAGCTCTGCTTACTAGCATGCTCATTCGTATTTGAAACGTCAAAAAGCCTCGGAATTTCGTGTTTGCGTGAACGTCTGTAAGTGTTGTATGTTTTCACTCACACAAAGTAAACATGATCGAAAGAAATGCAAGGTCTACTTCAATGGCATGTTTGATCAAGGATCAGTAGATCTCAAGCAATTTTGCAAGTTGTAGCCGGATGGAAGTGAGGTCGACAAACGAAAGTGCCTGAAGTTAACAGTCCATAAAATACACGTTCACAAATTTTCATGCAATGAGAACTAAATTACGAGATAAATTTGGCCCACAGTCTCTTGCATTTCTTTCACATAATAGGATTCCTTCATATATCTATTTGAATAATGTTATCCCAAATATTATCTTTCGTTTTCAATCGACAAATTGATGAGTGTGACAATCAAAAACACTGCAAATATGTAAATCCATAGACCATGTACAAAAACCCAAACCATATCTTCATTCCCTACAGATTACACGTTCGGTATAACATAAAAATTGTAATTCTACGACAATGTAGACGTCTATGAATATTTAAAAGTTGAAGAAAAAACCCTAACCTAATACGACACACATCAAAATACCGTCTGTAACGGATTGTAGAATTGTTGTGATCCACACTGCGCCGCCTTTGAATCGAGAAATACTCAATATTACAATGTACAGTACAGTACATAGTACATTTTTACTGTAAAACCCATAGTCTGATTTTGCTGATGTTGTGTGTGCTGTCGATGTTTGTAAGTAACAGTGCAAAAAGTAAAAGCAAGTGAACTCCGCCTTCGAGTACCGTACGGCATATTGCATACATGTAAAGCGCATATAGTGTATTTTTGCTTAGTTGCTTCACTCATATCAAATATAACAAAATTCCCACACAAAACTAAATGCTTTGCCCTCCTATGAACGAACATGTGCATAAATATACTATGTGGAGTGTATAAACAATATGTACATAGGATAGGATACACGTGGGCGTTGCATACAAGAAGTGCCTTGATATTGTTGTAGAAATAGTTTTCATCCGTTTGAAACAAATTATTTTTGAGAACAAGGAATATTTTGAACCATTTCCGTTGAAAGGATCTGTAAAACGGATGTTATAATATGACATTGCAATAATTAATAATATTTCAACGAAAAGCGTAAGTCATCAAATATCTCCAGAGATGTAAGTAGAAATCATAATTAATTCGTTCATATCAATGCCAAGGTAGAAACTTTCTTGTTCGAAGCGGGAAGCGATTACTATTTCTAATGAGTTTTACGTGCTTCTGCACACTAATCGCATTTTTTAGGCTCGTTTTTTTACATTTACTGAGCAGAAGGTCGTATAGCATAGTTCGTAACTTCTTCCAAATTGCTTTCAACTGCTCGCCTTCGGCTCCGGATCGAGAGGTGCGTACTTCGGTGGACTGAATGGGACTATTTTTAGGAAGATTTTTGATTAACCTATATACTAAGCAATTTAATTTTTGATGTAATATACTAATTCGGTTATACTACATCCAAGGAGATCCGTTGAGAGGGTCATGGGAAATACGTTGAAAGCGGGAGAGACAAGCGAAAGTCGGAAAGAGAAAGAGAAAGGAAAATTTGTTTCCATTTCGTATGTTGAAGGCTTAACGATAGTCGGACGAGGTGGCAACAACCTAAATGGGAAAGTGTTCTCCCGTTTGAAGGACGAGATTCCATTGTTAGAACAGTCACACGTCGTGTA
>JANTFA010158250.1:0-10566 GCA_026413405.1 Phytosciara flavipes
TTTGTCCAATACTAAAATAGTCATTTTGCACAACACCCACTGTTTTGCACAACACCCACTGTTTTGCACAACACTCATTATTTTGTATGATGTTGTAGCATTTTGTCCAATACTAAAATAGTCATTTTGCACTTCTTAGCTTCTTTTCGTCACTAGTGGCGAAAAGAAACTTCTCTCGCCGCAGCAGCGAAAAGAGGCCCTTCATACGTAACTCAAATGATGCATGAAAAAGTTCCCCTTTCGCAGCCCCGTTGCAGAAATCCTTGAACCGAGCCATGTTTACAAAAAAATGTTATTTCCTGCTTCTATCGGTGAACGATTTTCAAACTATTAAGATTAAACAAGCAGATCAACATCTCCAAATCGAGTATTGTAATGTAAATTTGTGCTGCGTGATTGCGTCAACTGACGTTACCATAATCTGATCGTATATATGTCTGTGGGCACTTTTAGTGACATAACGAATGATGGATGGGTAAGCATTCATAATACGATTAAACTAATTTCGCCTTTAAGCCGTATAATTACACACAGGCACAGTGTATAAGTACTGGCTGACATCATAAAGCACGAATGAAGATGGGAATCGTTAGATGCTAAAGAGAGCTAAGTGAATGATATTGTCAAGTCATATGTAAGTAATTAAAATTTCGATATATACTGGAAAATGACATTATAAAGTGATATACAAAACGTTGATTCCGAATTTGACCTCAATACAAAACTGTTGTTGGTGCCTGGGAGGTCGTAAAAATATTATTCACATTATTAAGCTGATTTAACTCGTATTAGTTTTCACTAAGTTACGTCAAGCGCAATGCTTCCAAAATCACATTGCCGAAAAATTTCTGTGAAACGTCGTCGTATGGTTTCTTTCAAGAAAATTGTTATGATTATCGAAAGAATTCTAAATGGAATGGAAGAGCAACATGTGGGGATCGCTCCAATATTCAGCTTCGTATCAAATTAACCGTATATGACAACACAACATTTTTATATCAATTTTCTATTTTAAAACATTGAAATATTTTTTGATGAAATTTTGATGTGTAACACAAGATATAACGTTCTGGACAAGATGTAACCGTAATACAATCACCATCACCACTGGCAGCATCCAAAAATGTTATGAAATTTAATTCTCGAGACAGAGACGAGCCATCAAGAAGAAAAAAACCATGAAAAAATAATACAAAACCGTGAGAAACGCACAAAACATCATCGCATATCGTTTCTTTTATTCCGTCTCTTTTATTAAATGTAAATGAAAAGAAGGAGCAGGAACCGGATGTGTTATCCCGGAAAACCAGTTTTATATTTTTGCAATCGCATCATTATTTTCTCTACTTAATAAATTTACGTTTTTTAAGGGCATCTTAACACATTATCATGCGTGTGTGTAGTGTAGAAGCGCTCACCGTCGTTTTTTCTGTTGATGTGTTCTTTGATTTGCAAGCGAAATTATATTTGAGGATCGCTTTGTTTGGTGAATTCATTTTTTCACTTGTCGTATTATGCATACACCATTTTATCTTATTTCTCATACAACTAGAAAGCGTTTTTGTAAGTTTATTACTTCATTAGCTTTAGCTGTAGCTACTTATATGCCGTACAAGATCACACAGGTCAGGGCAGATTTTATTTTTGCCTTCGATCGATGAAATAACCGTTGTAAATGGAATCTTATTCTCTATAAAGGAAAATGAACTCCTTCGTGAGAGTGTTAACATCTCTAAACTAATTTCGAAGCGATTTTATGGTGTAGCGATTCAAAATTTACATCCGAAGCCATCAGTATGGAAAATTCCACGACCATGTCCCGATATATTTGGCAAATCACCAGGTCGTGACTAACAACTGGATCTTGAAATAGTTCGGAATCGGTGAGACTTTTCTTAGAGTAACCTTCATGGAACCTTATCTGGCATACTAGTGATCCTCTTTCGAATGAATCAAACATCCTCTAAGAGAAGACTAGTGGATTTCGAGATATTTTGATTTAAACTTTGTTAGTCACGGGACAAGGTCGTGGATTGTTACAAATTTACAAATTTCGATGATTTCTCGATGTCCATTCATATCGAGTTGTTTCTACAGTGCTAAGTGGTAAACTGTGCGACTAACCTAGTGAAATCTAGTGACTAATAGGAGTAGAGTACCGGCGAGGCGGCTCCCTACAATGTCTTAACCGAAGCCGTAGACGCAACTACACGTCTGCCAATCGTTTTTTTTCTTCTGTCGGAGACAGTGATGTTTCAATCTAAACTTGCTTGTGATGTTTTTCAGCTTACAAGAACACGAACAGAAGAACTTGTTCGGCTTCATTGGCCTTTTTCAAAATATTCAGAGGGCGTGACTTTCTATGCACGATTTGTACTTCTTAGTCATGACATTTTTTTCCGCCATGCATCGATGTCACTAGTATCTATGTGAATTTGTACTTCTTAGTCATGTCATTTTTTTCCGTCAGGTGTCGCACCCTTTGTTGCAAATCACCAATAGTATGAAGTCTTCATACGGGTGAAACAGATACGCACGAGCGTGGTGGTGTTTGAACCGTATACAAACGTGTAAGTCCTTTTGTTTGTGTGAGTGGATCAGCTGGAAAACAGCTTAAGCAAATTTATGTTGAAATATAACTGCCTTTGGCTGTAAGTTGAAATTTGAAATGAGAAACTATGTCCATTTGTCTGACGGTGGATTCGAATCATCGATCATTAAGTAGGTGATCCAACACACTAGCTCTCTACACAATCAGACTAATGTCATACACTACCTAGAGATTGCGTTTTGTAAGAGAGAACTTCCTTCAGTTCTCTCAAACATCATTATTTTGTGTAGTTGTGTTTGGTGGCTGCACCGATGTGCACGCTGAACGACATTTATGGTTCGACCAATGTACATTAATTTGTACATATGGGGTGATTGTTCCAATCTTCGGACATGAATACATCTTCGAGCACCGACACATATTGTTCTATCATTCAAAACAGCAGGTGTCCGAGGACTGGAACAACAACCATATATCTAGCCTACATATTTAGGCAAGATATCAATGACGCACCTAACTCTTCTCAGTGGCTGTTTGCACACTTCGAGGCGTTCTGCGGAAGTTACATAAAACCGGTGAACCACACTACAAATTGGCCATAATAGAAAAGTCTCAAAACAAAGCCAAAAGTACCGATTCACTGAGCCGATTCACTGAGGACCGTTCGAATAGTGCGCACGCGCCTGAGGGGGAAGGGATTTGCTGAAAAGTGTACAAAAGAGTGATCGCTCAGTGTAGGGTAGTAGACCAAAAGCGTGACGATTATTTGCATCAATATAGAGCCAGATTCTGTTCTGACCTCAAAGCTTTAAGAATCTGCACGGGCTGACAGCGATCCAACTTTATAGAGAAAATGTTCTTGAAAAGCGTGCAGAGAGGGAAGTTATGATGCAAGTGCAAGAACGAACACAATGATGCTTGAAATCTACCCGAATCTAGTACTTCAATTACAAAATCGGAAGAAGAATCAAATCAGAAGTCCTGTCTTCTGTATGTGTACGCAATGTAGATCTATAACTGCACGTGGATTACATGCAAACATGTGCAACGCGTGTATTGAAATGTTTGAGTAACCGACGAAAATTTGCATTTGGATCGCATTTGCTAGTTTTGAAAAATTTTGTGACCCAACGACTCGAAAAGTGTGCAAGAAATTCGCTCAAGTGTGTTGTCACTAATCAATAATTATGTTTGACGAAACCTCTTTCTAAAATAAATCAAAATTTGCTGATGATTATTTTCCATCAAATCCTTCTTCGCCCAATATTATGTCGTCGTTCGACTTTGCATTCATTAAAATGTGATGGCGAAATTTTGATGAAGAAAAAACCATTTTTATTCATCGATACTTCGTCATCCAAAGAAATGATTTATTGTTGAAAATGTTGTTCAATACGTTATTTTAGTACTGGAACAGACCCACACACAATAGCAACCGACACCATAAAACCATTGCTGGGCTTCAACAATACATAAACAGATCGTTATTATACAATAACCGATTTTTTATTCAAAACATCAAGCGTAAGCGGTAATGAGAGTGTCGGCATTTTTCTTTTGATGATTAATCCCTCAAAATCTCATTGAATGGATTTGTCACGTTTAAGATTTAAAATATTTTTTATTCTTTCTCGTAATTGCTTAATTAAGTTTAGAAGATTTGAAATAACATTTGTGGATTGGATGTTTCTAGTTTTATTTTCTGATATAAAATGGATTTTTATGTTGATCGCGTCATTTATGAACATTTCTTTGTGTGACATTAATTTAGTTGATTCCAATACGGACAGAATTGAATTAACATTTTGTGTCAGCCTTTCTCTAAGTTTGTTATCATTCTAACTCCAGTGGGTTGAAGAAAAAACATAAGGGAAGCCCGGACCCGTACGAGTAGTGCACGCCATATAGCTAAAAATCAGAACATCGGGCAGAACGCCAGGTTAGATGTGATCTTATGTATCCAACTTATTCAAAGTCCTAAAGAGTCGCTGAGGGATTTGGCAGCCTGATTTTCATCTAATATACTCCACATACTCAAAGTAGGATTTTTCATTTGCTCGATGTATTGAGTATAAAAAAGCACACTGCGAGGGTAACACGCTGTAGAAAGTTGCTACATATAATATCACAACACGTAATTGAATTAACATTCGTACTCCAACTCCAACCATTTTCACGAACATCAGAAAGCAAGCTCGCCTTCAGGCTACGGAGACATCGGACGAGAGAAACTTTTCAAGTTCAGAAGAATCCGAGACCCATAGAAGTATATAGAAGGGCACTAAACGTGCAGAAAAATGATTGGGCGAGCATCGCACTGACCTCTGAAATTTCTCGGACTCTGAGGCATTCTTTTGTAGATGACTTCGGAACGGAAATTGGATACGGGAAGAAATTCATCAAAATCAACTCAAGTTTACTTGAGATATACCCAAAAAAAAACCACTCAAATCCAAAATGCGGCTGGCAGTCACCGAAAACAGTTCTGGGTAGATTTGGCATCTAGGGATGACCACAGAAGGTTTGCCTTTACTCAGAGATTTGAATTCGACAATTTACAAACATAAAAGTGAAAGCATAAGACCCTCGTACTTCGTACGGGTCAAAGAATTCATCGAAAGGGCTTATGCAGATGGCCCACTGTTTTTTTTGTTACACCCACGGAAGTATGAAGTTAGTTTCTATAGACCTAGTTTTTTATGTGACATGAACCGCATTATAGAGTGATGACATATGGAGGAGAGAATGTCGATTTCAATTTCAAAACGAAAATATAATTAGAAAAAATGATAATGAAGACCATATGATATTTGTCTACGCACCCAAGTCCATATGGAACTATGAGTTCGATATAAAATCGAAAGGAAGCAATGAATAAAGATCAACAGGAAATTTGAAAAAAATGAAATTAAACAACTCCTCGATACTTAAATATTTAACTTTACACTAACCGCAGATCCACCGAAAAAAAACTTTTATTCAAATTTACCTTGTTCCTGTTCTATGTCCTGCATCAATTGAACCAATATTTCATGAATGATGAGAAAAAAACTTTTATCTTCCTCTAGTCGAAACCAAACATTAACCCTTTGATTGAAAAAACACATTTTTTTTCCTATTTTCCGGACCAGCTTTTACTTTTCAACCCTTTTACATTTTCGATTTCTTTTTATTTTTTTCAAGATCAAAATGCATTTTTATCCGTACGTGCGGAGAGTAGTTGACAGTAGAGTGGAATGGATTGATTGAAGTATTCGATTTGGTTCTTTCACTACTTCTATGGTGTCTATTCATAGATGAACCAATAACCATCCTAAACAATAAAGGTTTCCAGACAGAGTGTTTGTCTGACGACTTAGCAAATCTTTCAAGAAACAGAGACGTTGAAACCCCTTGCAATCTACTACAATCAGTTCTGCATAATAATGTCTAGATGATGGGATGACAATGAACTCACTATAAGCCTCAACAAGACCAAAAGGATTTTATTCGGCCGTAGAAAGAAAATCCGAGGGAGTGAAGATACTCAAAATCAAGGAACTGAGATACTATCCGTTGAATTTTTAAAATATCTAGGCACCATTCTAGTCAGCGATCTATACTGGAACCTCAACTTGGATGACAGACTACAAAAAGCTGCCATCGCGCTGGGGCAATGGAGAAAAGTCTATGGCACATTATGGGGCCTATTCAATAATCAAAACTCAAAAATCAAATTCACAATTTTTTGGTCAACAAAATGTTGCGACCGTTCACCACGAACTCGTTACACAGAATCGATGTATTGGCACAACCTTAAAATTATACAACCTTACAAAATTATAAAATTGAGACGCCAATAATGCAAATGTCGCTGACATTATGTCAGTCATTTCTACACTAGTGCGGAAAATTATGTCATCATTTCGACACAAGTGCGTAAAAGTATGACAAAAAATTTGACGGTAAAATCTCACTTCAAAAAATACGCTAGCAAAACTCTGATATGATAGACTTGCGAGTCTGTTCAACGAACTGACTGCTCCACATTTAATATCCACAAACATTCCAAATCATTGAGTGTATACACTCAGTGTGTTTTGTGTACTTCTCCCACATATGTTGAACCAGAGAAGAAAAAAAACATTCCTTACATCATCGCATCATTTCTTACAAATGTACATTATAATTCCCTTTCGTTTCGACGGTAGCACCTGTTACATGGGTACCCGAAAAAAAAGTAAATCTGTAAATAAAGCGTATTGAGCACACATGCATCCCTACATTATTTTCATTAATATGATTTACAATCTGTTTTGATTTTTCTGTTTTGGAATTATATAATAAATTGAGGGTGAGAGTGTGAGAAAAAAAAAGTTTTTTTCCCAACGGCCGGGCCGAAGATGTTTTTAGGGTCTTGTCGTAGAAGGATTTTGAAATTTATTTCTATTTTTATCTTAATTTCAAACGAAGATATTTATGTTCTGCCTACTCTACGTTGCTTTATCCTTTTTTTTTGATATTTTATTTTATAAATTTTATCGGTTTTTAGCCGGAATATGGTTGCTGGTCGAAAGCAGTGTGTATTTTAATTGTGACACTGAACAGTGGACAGCCATTTCAAATTAAAATTAATTCAATTAATTCTATTAATATTGTGAAATCGGTTTGGGTATGAGTAGAGTAGTGACCAGACACAGGGCCGAATCATCATCTCCAGCCAGCGCCATGGTCCGATTCGAGTTCGGCGCCATTTTAATTTACGCACATGTACGAATTTTTTTCTCAATTAATAAATCGAACGGCTCTGATCATAACAGAGGATCAGCATACGTATGAAATCGTTTCAAGGAAGAATGGTTTGTGAGCGAAGCGAGCGAAAAGCTTTCAAATCTTAGCTATTTTGCATTGAAGACTGTCAGTGTCTAATGGCTGACGGATGATTTTTGCTTTGTACTCAAATTTAACAATACAAATTCGAGTCACAAGTATCCTAAGGGGCCGTCCATCAATGACGTCCATTACTTTTGGTCTATTTCAAACACCCCCTAGCCCCTCGTCCAATTGTGCCAAGTTTCAGACACCCTCCATGTATATGCGGTTCGTTTTATATGCGAAAAATTTTTACAAAATTTAAAAACATTATTTCTGACAACTTCGTACAAGAAATTACAGCTTTTTAGTACAAACTCCTTTGAAACGATCTTTTATATCAACCACAGGGAAATGAGACAGTAGGTAAAATGCTAACAGCAAAAGCGATCCAAAACGGCCCGACAGCAGATCAACCCCCGCTCTCGTTCAGTTGCGTCCCTCCATCCTAAATGATTTTTGTGTCCTTGTCGATTCTTGGCTAAGCTATGTTTATTTAGGTGAAATTAATGGATATTGAATTTCATAAGTGATCATGCACGTAGGCCACCACTTGAGCACTGCCAACTACAAATGTAGTTTAGGATATCCTTGAGGTGTAGTGAACCGCTATTAAGGGTGAACTTACCCTGGAATCTCTGCCCATAAAATAAATCGTTGAGTTGTGAATCGAACCCTCTACCTCTTATCAGAGAGACATAATTTAAAAATATTCAGATTTTGTCACCGTTCAAACAGAGGATCGAGATATTTCTTGCTAATTTAGTTAGGGGTTTTGTCTCAAGTTTTAAGTGTTTCAATGATTCACCAATAACTCAATAGCGTAGTGGTTAACTCATCTGCTTTCCACGAAAACGATTGAAGTTGCCAGTGCGAGAGTTCGATTCCTTACTGTGGTATAATAAAAAAAAACTACTCCTATCAGTTTCACTCCTGTGTACATAGATGGCACTCAACATCGATGTAACCTAGGTTTGTAGCGCAGCGTCCCGCTGGCACAGTAAACACTTTCGATAATGAAAGGATCTCAAAAGAGAAATGAATAAGTTTTCTGAATATATCCACTTCAGCACGAGGGGATTGAGACCGTGTGCCCAATCCGGCTCTGACCAGACACATAGAAATAATGGTCAATTAATTTGAACGAAAAAAAATGTATTTCAGCGATTCACCAAATCAATTGCTAATTAAATAAAATTTCGATATAAAATTTGACAAAATTGATATACTTGCACCGAATTACCAACCTATACGGTTGTGTAGAAATGTACAACCCAAAGTTCCATAAAATAATTTACGTAACAAATTTGTAAATGAATTGCTAAAGCCATAAGTTTTGAAAATGAAAAAAATACCTTTAATGGAAAGAGTGACGATTACAAAAAAAAAAGCCAATCATCGCTTATTAAATCATTTAACCTGACCGCGTCTCGCCCATGAAGTGAATTGTATGCGTAATTTGAAAAATGTTTTTTTCTTCTCTTCTTTCCTTTACAAAAAGAATATAAAAATACATTTTGTGCTTGGTCACTGTTACCTGTATCTCTGCACAATACAAGTGGACAACGTTAAGACTTACCAGTAAGTTGAGGTTTGTGTCCAGCTTGTCGAAGGTGTGTAATGTTGGATTAAACGAAATATAAACTGGCAATGTTGTTGGACTTTTAGCGATGGTGTTTATAATTTCTGTACGTGATTGGGCTTCTGGTATAATCGTACCAAGGTTGAATGTTTTTTTTTGTTATTTTCTTTCTTCTTTTTTTTATGTTAGTCGACTCCTATTAGTGAATTACAATTAATAAATTTTGTGGAAGAAATCGAATTTGGATTTATTTCTTCTCGATGGTGTTTTGTATAAAATTTTAATCCTTCATTAGAGAGAATGGATAACCTTTTACGAGACATTAATAAAAGGAAATTGTTGTCACGCACTTTAAACATGAAACATTTAAAATGTAGTCAGCGTTGACGTGACCGCATTGTCTTGGCAAAGTGTTATCAATCTCTTTTTCTCGTTTTAGTTTTATTGATTGTCACCTTTTACAGTGACTAACTTTCAATAACCAGCCACTATATGGAATTTTGAATAAATCTAATCCACAACACATTCCATAAATTTTTGGAGTTGTTGAAAAGTACTAGCTGAATGTCATAGCGACACTCTTTCAAATGCCAAATCAATTCTTCTTCTTTTGTAGCCTCATATCCACTGCTAAATGTAGGTCTCCCTTTGCTCCTTACATCTTGATCGATACATTGCCACTTGTTGCAATTTCTCCGTCGCTATTCTTTCAAAAGAATAGCAAAGGAGAAATCGAGTTAAATGCTGTTCGTCCATCGTTCTGGCGGTCTCCTTATACGTCGTATTGTAGGCGGTCTCCATCAGTTCATGATGGTTTCGGTCCAACTATCGTCCAGCAAATCAATTCGCTTCAGGTTAAGTTCAATTTTTGCATTGAACAATCTGTTTTAGTGTTTATTTCAGTATTCAGTAGTTGTCTAGTTCAGAGCAATGTTGAGTGGAACGACTGCTTTTTCGATATTTAAAGCAAGGCTATATACTGTTGAGATCTTGGCATCAGCCATTTTCTCAGGTAAATGGTGTCACACTTCTCCTATACTAAAAAAAACTCCCGCAGCCGAGTTTTTATAACTTGGTTTAATTTTTGTATGAAAAGTGGTGTGTCAACTGACTGTTTCGCAAGACCTCCTCAGTGTATAGCCGTGATTTAAAGTACTAAACTTCTTTGAGAAATCCGGTATTATAATCTACACATCCCTCGGTACATGATGTGATTTTTTTTATAACAACACAGCACCGTCAACAGGTTTTCGCCCGCCCTGACTGAATGACATTTACAAACGAGCACAAAACACGAATTTTTGAAGAGAGTTAGGAAGAGTTAGTTCGTTTGGAGAGAGAGTTATTTGGCGCCAATTCATATCATAGCTGATAATAAGCTCAGATATTCTGTATACAGAATTCATCGTGTATCGGTGACGTCATACATGCCGTTCTTCTGTATACGGTTCGTTGAGGGCATCAATAACCTCAACTGCCCAGATTTTGAAGCTTGGGTACGCCTGGGAACGTTACTTTTATGATATACATTGAAGAAAAATCCTTTACAGAATTTGTCCCTCACCGGGATTGAACCCGGGTT
>JANTFA010158261.1:0-10566 GCA_026413405.1 Phytosciara flavipes
GCTCTAGGAATTCTTACGGAACAATTTCTAAAATTCTAAAATTCCTAGAGCCCTTATCACCGCCCCAACCAGCCGAAATTCGACTAGCCGCAATTGACGTCACTGTGTTAATCAGAGACCTGGCTTTGATTGAACGAAATGTAACTATTAACGTGTCAGTAACTCGTCCTCTGACCCTGACGATACGTTTTTAATTTTGATTGAAATGGATCGATAAAATACAAAAGTCATACAAATCTATTGAGAAATTCAGACAGTCAATAGACCCAATAGACCTGATCCACATCCAAACGATAGAGGTATAGTGACAGGAAATTGGTGGTTAGAAATGGCGGGAAATTTAAAATTTAGGTACAATTTCATGTAGTTTCAAATCAACCTCACATCAAATTATTTTTGCGCTCTAATCTCATTCGAAGAAAGATTTCTTTTTTCTTTAAATTTTGGTTTACTGAACTATTAGTGATAATGTAAACAACAAAATCTGCAATCTCCTTGATATTTAAAAAAAATAAATTTATTACAAAACGGAACTGTTCCGGTTTCTTAGTACGGATTCAGTTTAACTTTGTTCATTAAATCAGCTGTAAGCCATGTAAAAAACAATTTGAGTCTTCTAACTAGTAAGCTGAATAAATTATTTTGTTTGTTTGTTTGATAATGGTGATAAGATATTGAAAATGATAGAAGAAAGAAAGAAAGTTTTAAAAGACAATTTTATACAACAATTTGATATTTTATGAAAATATTTTCCTTATTCAGAAAAAGGATTTGCTTTTTTACTTTATATAATTGACTATAATAAAATAGAAGCCTTTAACTAGAGTGTATATTGACTGATGTTAAGAAATTTTATTGAATTTTAAATGAAATTAAGAATTTTTTTTAATGGACAAACCTATTTTTACTGCAACAAAAGTATTGAATTGAATTGAACAGAAATGGAAATGAACAAAAAGATAGTTTTATATTTATACACATCAATTAAACAAAAATGTTTTGTAAAGTCTTCCTCAGAAGTAATTAGATGTTGCAAAATGACATAATGAACAAGAACAAAATTAAATGAATAAAAAATAAATAAATTCTTAGAATATTCTTTAAAAAAGTATTTAAAAAACATTGTTTTAATTCAATTGATTCCGTCATCAAACCATCGCTACGTCTCGAATGGTGTCCTTGTCACCTTCAACAGGTTGCAAGTCAAACATTTCTCAAATCAAATCAAAGGCTTGTAACAGATCCATATCAGATCACGCGAAATTGTCTCAAACGCTTTGTAGAAAGTCGCGGCAATGAATCGGATATGGTGGCAATGACTATGTGCATGCCATATACGATCCGATTCATTGCCGTGTTTTCTACAAGGCGTTCGAGACAATTTCGCGTGACCTGATTTGGACCTGTTTGACAACCTTTTACGATAAGACTAGATACATTCTTACTGTAAATCTTCAAACTGTAGAGTCTGAGTAATAGATATTTGCATGACATGGAGGAAAACCACAAGAGTGCAGTGTGAAATGGTGAATTCATATATATACCGATGTGGCAGCCATTTTCTCAGGATGCCCAAAGACTCCAATCCAACATGAATACACTCATCCAAGGAGCACATCTAAACAATTGTACATTTTCAAAAATTCTGCCAAACTCGATCATAATGAAGCCAATATGCTAATTGTATGAAGACTTCCGAGAGTCCTAGCTGTCAAAGAAGCTCGTGAAACCACCATTTTTCAAATCTTTATTTTAACCCGAACTTAACTCATAGCCAAAATTTCAGGCAAATCTAGAGAATCGTTTAGAAGTAAGTGTCGAACACTTTTCCATAGGAACTAAGTACTAACCAACTCAATAAAGTTTCAGTTACACGCACGGAAATTTAAAACCCGACACATTTTGTGTTTTACTGGTTTTTTATGAATTTTGTATGTATTTTTGTGTGGAGAAGGAGAAATCGAGAAGTCAAGTCTCTGAAGCGTTTTTGACGTGCGGTACTGCGTTGAAATAGTGAGCTTACATTACGAAACAAATATGTTTGGGGCCAAGGGAGGAAGTCGAAAAGTTCCGTTGAACTATATTAAAAACCCGCCTAGTTAACACCGCCATCTTCACGCGAGACGTTACCGTTGCACTTTTTTCGATCGCAGGATAATCCAAATTTTAGCTATAGTTACTGGCAGTCGTCTCGGACTTACGCTCATTCAAAAAGTGCAATGGTAACGTCTCGTGTGAAGATGACAGTCTTAACTAAGCGCGTTTTGAATATAGTTACTTAATTCCAAGGAATTTTCTTTCAATTGTTGTTGTGATTGACTAGATGTTATGATCACAACACACGAAATCAAATTTTTTCTGATCCGAGCGAAATGCTTCAAAACTGTTGTGTCGGAAAATTCATTATTTCTGTCCAATGAAATAGAGTCAGTACGACTATCTTCATGTTATAGAAATAGAATCAGAAAAAGAAAAACCTTCAAGGTTATTTAAGAGCAGCTTGCAATTGATTTAATAGTAAGGCCGAATAGTTTAACTGGCGATTAGACTGAACCAATACATACATGAATCATGGTCAATCAGTCATAGCATTAATTGTTGTTGTGTTATGATATTACGATATAATACACGATCATCATTTGAATTATGGCCCAAGATTCGCACGACAATTTGAGAATTTTCGTGGTTTGTAAAGTATTTTGTAACTCACATTATTTCGCTTCATTTTGTTTAACAAAAGAATAGTTAAATCACGAATTTGTATTCTGATTTGTTTAACAAAATATGTGGATGTCGTCTCTTTGACTGAGTAGCATGAAATTTTGAACACATTCTTCTGTTAGAGAATTGGTTTGGACATGGCGAGTGGGAAGGCTTTTAATCTCAACTCAACTGTGAGAAACAATGTCCAAACAGTTTCTCAAGAGTTTTTATTACGTCATCTTTGATATGTAAATTTGTCATGAATATCGTTCTTGGTGGTGGTTTTAGCGTAAACTTAGATGCCATTCAATAGTTCGCACTCACAAAAATGTTGGATTTCAAAGGTAAATAAAATGAATTCACGCCGTAAGTGCGCCAAAAATATTAAAATTTTCGACGGATTTTTTTTGACGATTTGAAGCTATGACAATGTAAAAACTGTGCGTCAAGACAAGCATTTTTCCTTTTTTGCTTTTTGAAAATGAAGCGCACTTACAGTGTGAATTGAGTGCATAGGGCTAGATTGCTAGATTATATGATCTAACAGAAAAGCGCGCGAAAGAGTGCTCATTTTTCCTTCATAATCCAATAGGAGTTTTTCTAAGATTCTATCAGTATTGAACACTTGCACAGAATTTTACTTGTTAGCACTCTCACTCTCATACACTCGAAAAATCTTCGAACAAGAACATCAGAGTCCATTATACTCTCAAACAAATAGAAACTAAAGTTTCTACCGAGTCTATATTTTCCTTTCACTTTGGATAATCATAACGATTGTTTGTATCCGCACAGAGTCAGACTCTGTTTTGACCTCGAAGTCTTAAGATCATACACGAGCGGACAGCAACTAACTTTTTGGATTAATTGCTAGCATAATTCTCATTTTCTGTTGGAGGGGTCTCGAAACGCGTGGAGAGAAGAGAAGGGGGTTCGTTGGAAACAACTAGAGAAGTGCGTGCGCACCAGACGTGAGAGTCGACAGTTTTTCAAAAATAGGTCGGCTGGAGCATTATTTAAAAAAAAAACGCCCCAGCCGACCTATTTTTAATCTGTAACTTTTGATTTTGTATCAAGCCGATTCTTAAAACCTTGAAAATATTATTCCTCTACTTATTACTAAACAGTTTGCTGAAGACACGGAAGCTCTAAAACATCATCTACTCCCCAAGCCGAGGCTCAAGCCCTTTCCAAAAAAAACTGTCGGCTCTCACGTCTGGTGCGCACTACTTGAATGGCCTCTTATGTGAAACATAATTGTGTGTTCTGTCTGGTATAATTGTTGGCACTTCTACCTCCTGCTCCTGATAATAAATGTATTGGTGACATTTTACCACTATAATCGTCGAACGACTATCATTGAGCAATCATTGTGAGAGAGACAGGCCGACTCCTATCAAGAAAACGGCTCCTGTGCCTTACTTCTATGTTTATGGTTGGAAAGGTAGAAACTGCAGCTATGGCACAGTATCTCATTTCGAGCATCAGTAGTGTGTGTTTTCATATTATTATGGCTTATCAGCAATTATAGTTTCTTATGCACGAAAATTTTGAGCTCAAGTTCACGGCTCGTTAATGGACTTTAGATTTGAAATTTTTGGACTTAAAGGATCGTCAGTCATATTTGAAGGCAATATTCCTTGCTTGCAATATTATCCAAATTCAGTTCATTCACCTGAATATATTTCATGGTTCAATGGAATTCATGGCGTGTAAAAATATTTCTTAGCCACCACTGGATTTTTTTGAACGTTTTCATTTCAATCCGCGGAACTTTTAAAGATAATGAATAGTTCACGACTTCAATGCGCATTCACATCAGGTCAGATGAGACGAGGAAATCGGAAACATTCGTGAATAGAAATGAGTTTCCGTCTTTGCAGAATCAAGTTGGTACTTTTGCACTTTCCAGATTGGCATCAACGTACGTCTACGATACGAATTGAGGCAAAATATTAACTGTCTCCAACTAAGAATTCGTGCGACATCGTAACCGGATCCTATTCAGTCTTCCTTTTAAAGAAAGTGGCCAGAACAACACTTATGAAAATATCCTAATTTGTTCAGTCTAGATATTGAAATGCAGCTACTGTCCCATATTTCCATATCAGTTCCAAAGTCTGGTCTACTTTGGCTCTTTACGTATGGTATTTAAATCGGCATATAATGGTGAGCGAACCTAACATCATCGCTCAACCGACACTACCTAACTAACTAATCATATTCCCGTTGATTTCCGAATAATTTTCTTGATATTTTCATCGGTTACGTATTGCGCTCAACTGGGAGCCAACTGAGAGGTTGCTCAGTGGACAAAATTGTGTGACATTAACTGCATATTACCGAATAATTTGTTCTCGGCAATTGCCCCTCTGATGTCTTACACCAATTGCTCCAGAATCTGGAGTCCAGAGGTTATAACCCCCTGTTGTTGTTAACAATTAATCGACGGCTTCACTATCACACAATACAGGAAACTTGTAACATATTGAGATTAAGAGAAATTGATTTGGTAATCGAATCAATGCTTATCGCTTCTCCGTTGAATGCTCTTTTCATATGTGGAGGACGATGATCATTCCAGTTTCTCTACTTTAAGATAAAATTCTTTCCCACGAGTCTTTGATGCAGATAAGCAGTTCAAGAACTCAAAAGGAAACAAACTTGCGGTTAGTGCTTGGATTGCGCCGAACTTCATGGATTAGTAGCACCATCTTATGCTTTGACTTTCTGTTGGCTGCTCTCCTTTTTATACTTTACAATTTTGATGATTGCATGTGGCGAGTGCAGAAACGATTGTCCATTGCCGTAACAGTGCTACAGCCGACCGATATATACATCCACCCGCAAACTCAAAAAACTTTCCATTTTCTTTTTAGATTTTTTTATTTGTAACATCAGGGTGATTTCGCCGAATCCGGCAACATCTCCATACAATGCCACTCTCTTTTCACATCTTACGCCCGCGTTTCGTAAATAGAAAAACAAATTTATCCTTGCTTTTGGGCCAATTCACGTGCTTTCGCTTTTTCCAATTTGGAAATGCGTGCCAAACTCTTGGCGCCTAGTAGACCACCACCCCAGTGTCTGCGGATTTCGTCTTGGCGATCGTTGTAATTTGTTTTGATTGATTCGACGATCTTTGTGAAGTTAGCACGTTCGGCAGCATCGACGGCTGTCAATGCAATGGTCGAACATGTTTTACGACGAACGAGTAATCCAAGACGCGACTTGCCCTTGACAATACAATATGGAACGCCCATTTTGCGGCACAATGCTGGTAAGAAGAGAACGACCTGGAAAATGAGGAGAAAATTTTTTTGGGTTTAATTACACAATTGATGGGAAGATCAAATGGAAATGGAATTGGTAGTCTGCTCAGGTTGTCAAGACTCTTCATTTTATACGACCATCAATGGTGTACTTCAGGTGAAGAAATTCTATTTTCATCATAGCAAAAATGGTTAATTGACTTGAGTGCATCGTAATGGAATTGATCCAGCACAGTAGCATGTTTGTCATTACGTCACAATTTTCGCGCAAACATTATTTATATACCACGTGGACTGTGGTTGTGTACGCGCAAGTCATTAAGTAATAAGCAAATTGCACTCTCAATACAGCAACAAAATGTTTGTCTTGTTCTGTGCAATCATGGGGGTTAAGCGAGACTCTGTCTCACATTCACAATTTCGTTTGGCAATCAAAAAGCTTGGCAAACACATCGTACAACAACATTAAACTGGACATAACTTGGAAGTCACATCAACGAAATGGTGATTATTGCCTCAGCGAAGATACAGAAATTGTGACACCAAAGACCACTGGATCTCGAAGTGAGAAACACACAAACTTCATGGCAAATTTCTGCTGTTTGGTATGAATACCACGACAGTTTTCAGTTCGTAAAACCGAACACAAAATTCACTTGGCTCTGATTTTAGTCGAGAAATGTGCGCACATCAACCGAATTTTCCATTCAATTTGAACATACACGGTTTCACAGCGATCAACGAAATAATAGAATTCACAGAACATGTCCGCCTTCAACTCACCTCAATTGGATCCACATCGTGAGCAATGACGACCAATTGAGCTTTCTTCTGTTCAATCAATTTCGTCACGGAGTTGGTGCCGGCCTTCAATGTGTTTGGTCGCTTTTTCGGTTGGACATCCTTGCCCTTGGCCTTAGCTTCGGCAATTTTCTTCAAACGTTGCTTCTTAGCCAATGCGGTCTCTGGACGATATTTCTCCAACAATTTGAACAATTGTACGGCGGTTTGCTTGTCCAAAGTTTGGCTGAATTGGTTGATTGGTGGTGGAATTTTCAAACGCTTTTGCAAGACAGCCTTTTGTCTTTGTACACGGATGTACTTGGGCCATCTGACGAAACGGGACAAATCACGTTTCGGTTGAATGTTTTGACCTGCGAAATGATACCAAAACAATGCACACGTTAACATAACATAACCTCCAATGTATCGAAACACTTGCGAATTGGCACTGTTTGGGTCCGTATCATGCCACTCTTATAATTCGAGTGTATATTTCACTTACCAATGCCAAAGTTCTTTGGCCGTTTCTCAAACAACGGGTTGACAATCTTCTTCGGCTCGACCTTTTTTACAGCCAGTGGTGCTGGGGCCACTTTCTTGCTGACGGTCTTCTTCTTCAATCTTGGCTACAATTAGAAAAACAATGCATCAGTTAACTTGCACATGTTCACCAAAAAAAAATGTTCACGGCACAATCACTGTTCGACAAAAATTTGTTCTAAGGACTCGGAGTTTTTGTCAACAAAGTTTGTAAACCAAAATATTGAGCACAACAGCTCGGAATAAGAAAGAAATTAACGCGCAGCAAATATCTTGCACACATTTACCTTCTTTACAACCATGTTTTATAGTTGCTTAGGGTCGGATGATAGTAAAAACTGAAGATTACTTTCAGACGTTTTTCAAAGACGTTTCACGCCGTATGATACAAATGGCGAAAAGAAAGATTCAAAAGGAAGTTACAGTGACGTTTATTCTGTCACAGATTTTCAAGTGACGTTTCGAAGAGTGAGTTCATTTGATTCATCCGTTTGATGGGGTTGAAGAAGTTCGTTCAATTCCTTTTGAATTGAAAGTGAACTTTTTTTTGGTAAAGCAATACGCTTTCGTTTAGATCTATCCAAATGATGTATAATAACTCAAATTCAGTTTTTATTGATGTATTTAAACACTGAACGTAATGCAATTTCGATAAAAACACTCGAGGCCAAGTTTAAGGTGAATTTATTGTATATTGATGCATTCACGTACACGATCAATGAAAGTAGAGACTAGGTATGGCCATGGCCAATCGTTTGAATTTGTATGGGCCGGAGGACATGAGGATTTTGCAAGGGATTTTCCATTTATGCATCGAACGGACTCATTTTTGTAAGGAAATTCATAATGACGAATGAATTCCTCCGAGGCCACAAAATGCAAAATTAGTATGTCATCCGGCTTGGATGGCTTGGTCACTTTGACTCCACTTTCATTGCGTGCAATGTGTTCTATACTATAGAAAATTCACCCAAAATTTGGGTTTTGTAAAGTTTGTGATCCACTTAGATTTTGCGTTACCTTCAGTGTTTATATACTTCCATTACTAGAACGAGAAGAACATGACAAACGAAATCAGTTATGTAATGGAAAAATATACAAACACTGAAGGTAACGCAAATGCTCAACGGATAGATGAAAGTGGATACAAGGCGATGTCATAACAAGCCGGAGCACATACAGATCTTGAAATGTTTAGCCTCAAACGAACTTATTCTTATGAATTTTCACAAAAATGAGTTCGTTCGATAATAATCAGCTGAAACACCACTTTTCATACACAAATCTCACCTCACTTTTTTCGCATTGAAGGGTAAGTCCACCGTCAACTTCGTTAAATTTTTCAAATTCTTTGGTATAATTTTTGTATTGCTTGTCGATCGGATGCAAATTTGATATTGCGTTGTATCGCCTGGATATCGACAAATGAAACTGTTGCGATACAACGCAATATCAAATTTCAAATTCTTTTTCACTTGCTTTGCTCATAGCTTCCCAGCCAATGAACCAAATTCAATAATTGATTTTAAATTTTCTTCGCCGGTTTGTTAGCTTTCAGGAAAAGAAAAGTTTGTGTAGATTGGAGCTTGTAGAGGTATCTGCAATGTTTCGGACACATAAAATGTTACAAGAAATGACATTTTCAAAAACTTTTTTTGTTCGATAGATAATCAAATTCCATAGGAAAAAAATGGGTGTTCTAATGATCTGGGAGTAATTTTTTTTGTTGGACAGAGAATCAAATTCCACAGGCTAAGTTTGAAATGAGCGGTGTAGCCCTAACGATCTGGAAGTTAATCTCAGAAGTAGCACTTCTTGCTCTTTGTTATCACGATAACTTGAGCGAATCTCGACCGATTTTCAAAAACTTTTTTTTGTTCGACAGAGAATCGAATTCCACAGATCAAGTTAGAAAATGGGCGGTGTCGCTTTAATGATCTGGTAGTCATTCTCAGAAGAAGCTCATCTTGCTCTTGTTATCACGGTAACTTGTGACGAATAATAATGATATTTCAACGAATAATTCTGAGTGGATTAAAAGAAAAATTCCATAAGCAATGAAACCTCAGGTCCATAAAAATATCTAGAATTTATTCCGAAAAGATTTTTCGGTAGTTGTTTGTTCAAAATTAAAAAGAAAAGTCCGGCGAGTGTGAAGTTTACGTAATTCGCACGAATCGATTAAGTATTTGAGCAAATTGAACGGAAAGTTTTATCTTTTTAGAGATAATTTGCCACTGCAATTTGTGAATATCTCACACTTCACTATTTTCTGCGATCATAACTCAGGAAACTGAATTTGAAGGTGAGCATGGATTTACATTATTGGTGTTATCGGATGGTTAATACGAGTAGTTCAGTTTAAGCCGTTAAGTTCCAAGTTTGCCCCAATAGGACTAGTGGTCTGCACCTGGATTTTATAGACACTAATCCAAGTTTGCGTACTAAATTGAAATATATATTCAAAATATCAAACGAGCGCCCTATGTGTACATCATGTACGTTTTCATCTCCGTAAAAAGGAAATGGGTCAAATACTGGTTGAATAAGTACTTTGCTTGTCAACAAAGCAATACACGCCGTAAGTCCGCTTCAAAATTTGAATTTTGAGTGAATCGATGAGTGAACAAATGAATTGAAAAGTAAATGTCAACGCACTCTAATATGAAAATATCGTGAACATGGGTCATACAACGCTGCGTCTGCGATCCGAATCTTTTCAAATTTCGAGCGGACTTACGGCGTGAATAACAGATATTTTCATAACTTACGCCTAAATGGAAATTTTCCGCAATGGACGTGAACATTTTCGAGGCGAAGCCGAGGTTGACAACACATTGTATGAACGAATTTCCAGTCTAGGCTTAAGACAGGAACAATATTTTGTGTAATAGCAGTTTTGGAATTTCTTCGAATGAAAACGCAGGCAAAATTAATTTCTGTGCATTATAGTAAAATCCAATGCCAGTCAGTCAAGGGACCCGACCCGCCCAAGAGATGGGACCTAGTAAGTTTGTGATTCGATGATATAGCTTGCGTTACCTTCAGTGTTTTTATTACTTTGGTTTTGCGTGGAAAAAAAACCGTTGAATGTTTCGATAACAAACTACGCCCCAGCAGTAATTAGTACTACATTCCGTACATTCCACATAACAGTTTTCTAGTACTTCCTTCTTGAAATACGCCGCATAAAACAGTCATACCAAATAATATCAGTCAGTAGAGTCAAAATATCTGTCAAAAGAGAACATAAAAAAATACATTTGGT
>JANTFA010158272.1:0-10564 GCA_026413405.1 Phytosciara flavipes
TTGCATTGGGTTTGTTCCATTCTACTCCACCTGCATTTCATCATTATAAGAATAGCGACTACCTGGTTCCTGCTTCCGTTCAAGTGAAGTGGTTCTTTTCACGTTTCTCCTGTTGAGCGTATGGGGCGCAAACTGCAGAATGTTGAACACAGTTATGTGACATAACTTATGTCAGAGAATGTTTTTCAACAACAAAAATTACAATGAATGAAAATCATCTACTCAATTCCTTCCTACTGTTCTCAGAATGAATACAGAATTTCTTCTTTGAATTGAGATTGAAAATGTCTGTAGTAAGTAATCTTTGGAGCGAAACCACGGAAGTGGATCTCATTACTGATTTATACTCATAAATATCTTAGTTTGTTGGCTACATGCAACGTAGAGATTCAAAAGCAACACGAGTGAATAAGTAATTTTCTTTTAGACAAATGACATGTCCACAATCACATTTCATACCAGTCCAGTACACTCACTTATGTGGTACTTAGATGGTCCGTTGTTAATAAGATGCATTAGTTATTCGAAAAACTGAATACTTGTCCTCTGTGTATTCTTCATTGTGACTTGTCATATGTATTGTTGAAAAACGTTAATCTGTAAAAGCATTAAACATTGAACATATCCCACCGGGCACACGAGGTAGGTAAGACCGGCCGATTTTGATATTCCGAATTTCAAAAGAATCCCGCTCTTCAAATTGGTGGTTTCATTGAGTGAAATAGGTTTACTATTAGATAAAAATGCCGCAATGATTGCTGTTTGTTGGTCTTCGGCATCCATAGATTGACGAGTTTCGTTAAATTTTTTTTATGGGATTTGATGAAAAATTGTAGCTTCGCTCATTCATAGGAATCAAGGAATCATTTGGGAAGTCACAGTTGTGCGGATAAAGCGGAAAGATTAATAAAGCAGAATCATTAGAAGTTTACAATTTCTCAATTTTAAGTCTAATTTTCAACGGCGAAATTTACTTAGGCACTCAGATTCGCTGAATTTTTGAAATTATGTTGAGAATTCCAATTATCCTCCGAGTTGCTCGGTTGACTGCGCCGTTGGCTGCAACTAACATAGCGGTTTCTGAAGAGATACTCCCTCCTCAGTTACATTGCCAGGGACATGTGTATACTAAACTACTTTGAGACTCAAGGTCGTTAGGTCATGTTTCCCGTTCGATGGCCAACTCTATTATGGAAACCTTTCTAATATGAATTCACATCAATATCCTGATTCAGTGCGTACTTGATCCTATCCAAATGGATGTAATACTTTGATTATCCATTAAGTTGAGTGAAAACACTCACCAAACATTTTCGACAACCTACAACGTACAACATGAATAACTTATATGTGTCCATAAAATGTCACTTACGAGCCTACACCGAAACCGGTGATACAGAATAAAATTAATTCCAGGAATGTACGGACGACCGATTAAAACGAATCAACGAAGTACTTATCGGAATCAAAATAATTAAGCTAAATGGATGGGAGAATGTGTTCAAGGAAAAAATTCAAAATGCCAGACAGGAAGAATTAAAATATCTGATTAAGGACTCGATCTATTGGACATTAATGAGTGAGTGTATATAAGAAATCAATTACCATTAAAACCTCTTTTTATGCCAAAAAATAAAGCTCGGTCATTAATTACATAACGAACACGAACATTTCTCTCTATTGTATGGCAAACAACCAGCGTTCTTAACCCACGTTTCATCCGTTTTAATTTCATTTGTCACCCTTGCCGTTTTTATCGGTATTGAGGGGGAAAATATTGAATTAACCGCCAGCAGAGTGTTTACAGCACTGGCTCTATTCAACCAAATGACTGTACCTCTGTTTATATTTCCAATTACGATACCAATCATTATATCGGCAATTGTGAGCACAAAAAGATTAATGGTGTTTCTGGATCAACCGGAAGTTCAAAAAGAATACGAAGGCATACGGAATATGGCTCGCATACTCAGTCGAAGCGATGCATCACTGGATTTGTACGAAGAAGATAAGAACACAACGATGACAATTGAATCTGAAGAGAATTCGTTTACGATAAACGAATGCACCGATGACAATGCTTGTGCACGTACCGATGCATTATTGATGGACAATGTACGGAAAAGTGGAAATCTGAAGCATTCAACAAAGGTTAAGTTGAAGAAAAACAATCAATTGAGCCAGAGCACAAAAATCGAAAGAAATCGCTCGAGACAGAAGTCGACCAATACAGATGTTCAAGTGGATTTGCCGGCAAATCTAGTTGTTCGCATTGTGAGTGGTGTGTTTGCCTGGCGGCGAGTCGATGGCGGTGATGTTTTACTTAACATTCCCAGATTGGATATACCGAAAGGTGAGAAGTTTTTACATTTTCATTCGAGCGAAATGAAAATGTGTTTTTGTTTCATGTATTGCAATCAGGCAAAGTAACGGTTATCGTTGGGAAAAGCGGCAGTGGTAAATCATCTTTAATTGCAGCTGTTCTGAACGAAATGCATACCGTGTCCGGTGATATTCAATGGAACAAGTAAGTTTTGCACTGCAAATCATTTTTACCCATTCTCGGGTAACTGGAATATTTTCACAACAAATATGGTTGGAATGATAGAGACTCTGCTAGGCAAGAGACACATGTTGTGGAAGTAGTAGAAAATGATTTAGAACTTTGTGATTCTACAAAGGTAAATAGAAAGTTTCCCATTCGTAACTGGAAAGAGATCGACGTAGTTTTCACATTAAATTTTCATAACTGCCGAAACAAACAACCGTGACCCCATTGAACTGTAACGAAAACTCCAATTCGGAATGTGAATATAACGCAACAATATGCTTCATGTTTACCGTCTAGACTCAACTTAAACAAAAACTAGAAACGATGTTCACAGAGTTGAACCTTAAACAAGGCCTGTATGACATCCGTAACACCGTATCACCATATTTCATGCCAGAATGAATGTGCTCCGGAAAATTTAATTCCAAATAACTGTCTCCATTACATCCGTAGGCAACTTTAATAAAGATTTTATTCAAATATTGTTAGGCACATTCCCATCAAACATCCCTAAAGCAGTATGACAATTTAAAACGTTGAAATTGGATGCTCAATAATTTTCTAAGATGTTGAAGATCATTCGGTAACGGGTCAAACAACTATGACCCTTGACCTTTATCCTTGCGTATTGATCTATTATGTCAGACATGTCGTAAGCATATCAGTTTCATATTCACAACAACCACTACAAAAATCAATAAGAAAATGTTCTCAATAGAGAGTTGGTTGGATTTCTGCTGTTTCGGTCAGCCCAGACTTCGTATTTCAATTTCCGATTTATAGCTCCGCACGGTGCCAAGATTTTTCAATCGATTGCTCAACTATAAGGAACATTGACATATCAATACCGCCACACAACTAACATACTAACACACAACGTGAGCTCACATCATGATAAAATTCGATTCACATCATAAATATTATGGGCGATAAAAATAAAATTTTCTTTTCGATTGGCAAAAATTGTTGAAATAATCTTTCATGCAGAGCAAAATGCAATTAAAAATGAAAAAAAGAAAAACCAGAAAAAAGCAAACAAATTTCCAAACTGAACGCAGGTTATGTTGTTTCAAACCTCGTTTCAAACTCAGCTACACGTAGCACGAAACAAAATCAAAACAAAAAAATCGAGAAAACAAAACAAACAATCAGATTGAGTTAACATTTTTGGCCAATTTTATCGGTCATAGGAGCTTACGTCTGTGTACAATACACCATCCCCTTTTCATACACCAATTTAGAACCATCCAATTTTAAATTATGCACCACCGTGTCACATATAGATATTCAACAATCGCGTATGTGCCTCAAACGCCATGGCTGTTGAATGGCAGCATTCGGGACAACATACTTTTTGGTGAATCATATCGTCCACGTCGATTTCAAAAAGTTCTTGAATTATGTGCTCTAAATCCTGACATTGAACTGATGCCTGGCGGTGATATGGCAGAGATTGGGGAACGTGGAATTAATTTGTCAGGTGGACAAAGGCAACGGATCGCTATTTGCCGGGCATTGTACTCTTCAGCCAATGTTGTCGTAATGGTATGTTGATGTATCTGAAATTATACTGCTGCTGTTTTTCGTACTATATGGGCAAATCCAGCGTTAGTTGCGTTACATGGTGCAGCTGGTACAGGCGAAACTATAATAGCTACAGCTTTGAGATATTCTACAACTCTTCTTAAGTCGCTATCGTGAACACAATTGTAGAATATCTTTCAGCTCTAGCTATTAGAATTTCGCCTGCACCAGCTATCATTTAACGCTGGACTTACCCATATACTAAGTATATGCCTAGCCGATGTGTACTTTATGAAGAACGATTTTCCAACCTATTGGAGACTTAACAAACATTTTTTTGTCGTCACGCTAAAATTTACACAACAAAAGGACGATCCCTTGTCATCACTGGATAATGAAGTTGCAAAATGGATATTCGACAATAGCATAAAGAAAATGCTATCCAAGTATAATAGGACTGTAATATTTGCGACGCAAAAAACTTATTTGGTACACAGCTGTGATAATGTAAGACAATAATTGTAGCGAACCTTTTGTATGTTGCACATGGTAAATGGAACATTTTCTTTTTCTTCTCGTTTTTCTCTCTTTTACGATTCTTTTTCTCTATCGAAAATTAATGAAAATGCGGACACTGAAATTATTGTTGTTGAATCCTTAACCTGGAAAAGGCTAGGTTGTCGCCATTATAACCAATCTGTTACTGCCTTTTATTGGAAGAATCCGTCAAGTGTTTAACACGAAATCTCTTACATCAATTATTTCAAAACTACTATACAACACCTCAGTATAATTCGAAAGTTATCGATTTTATTGGTGGCGCTGGTTGAAGACGATAACATAATGATTAAGAGCGCTGAAAGGTACACTGGAAATGTATCCTAAATCTGTGCGTTTTGTAATTTTCTTTCGCTGATATCTTTTTAGAAGAGTCCTTTTTAAAAAATGTACGAGTATAGTGTCGAGTGAAAATGTGTTAGTTTTGAATAAAAAATATAATTGTCGGTGAAAGCTTTTTGTGCTTTGAGAAAAGTGTACCGCTTAAGCAATGCTATGATTGTCTCGATTTTGACAATTTGAAAATCTACACCCATCCCATTTTTAGCTTGTCGAAGCTGAAACCACTTTGGCTAGACTGATTTCGAAATTACAATGTCACGCTCAATCTTTGACTCAGATTTTTCCATGAACTTGATTATTCGATCAGATACGACTGATTCTTGTAGTAGTCTTGTAGCTCTCATGCTCTCTTTCATCAAATGAATATGAAATCACGAATTTATGAGCGCACAACATTTTTCAAATTACTGCTAAAACTTGAAGCGTATCATTGGAAAGGTGAAAGAAAGCGCATCTGGCACAGATTTTTTTATTAACTTTAGCATGATTGAGCGGTGTATAATTATATCGGAATCGCTCAGTTGTAATTGAAATCAATTTAGCTATTCCGATTTTGATTTAATTTTATTAACTTCAAATGGTTTGTTGTAGCAACAGCACCCTTCGATATTTACGATATCCCTAAAATTTGTTCAGACAGCTGTTTGCTGTGCTCAAAAGTAGTCGTATTTGAAAAAGTAATGTCGCAATTTGATTAATTTCAAATTTGGAACAGACATTAGAGCCGCCGTTCAGGCCGACGCCGACACATTTTGATTAAAACCGAGCCGCCGCTAATTTAAGACCGGCTCAGCCAGTTTAAAACGGCAGGACGGAAAAAAGCTTTTCGAGATTTCATGAGAAATTTTTTAATTTTCTGATATTTTTGCTTTTCGGAATATTGCTTCCTGCACTGCTCAATTGGAGATTTCGATAATATTTTCTTCGATTCAATTTAAATAAGACAGCAATAAAGCTGATATTGCGGCTGAGACTGTAGGGTAGGGACTTTCCTATTAAAACTTCATTAAAAACACTTACAACCAACGAAAAGTGAACACTGACATGTTTCAAACATAGCAGATGTTTGTGTCACATATTTTGTTTGGTAAACGAAAAACCAAGAAAACCGAATTTGAACTCCTGAATTAGGGCAAATCTTCTATAGTCAGTCCTAGATGCCGAATCATCAATAAAAAATATCTATCCGTGGAGAGGATAACTTGAGTAAAACGAAACCAATCTTGATGGGACTTTTCCCCTCGATTTGTAATCACAAAAGCCAATCGAATCGATTCAGAGACATGCTGAATTAGTGATATTTTCTAGGTCGAGTTTAGATGTCTTGCATATATTACCGGCCGGCGGTACGGGTACTACGGAGTTCGTAGATAGCGCAAGTTTGTGGTATTGACGACACCAGTCCAGATTGTCAAATTTGGATCGCTGGCTCGGAAGTTAGAGCCCATAGAGTGAGTCGAAGTTGAATTACTCGTCCGAACAGTGAAAGTAGAGTTTTTATCAGTATTTCAAGTAAATCTCATCCGATTTTCATGAATTTCCTTTGTTTGAAAGGTCATGCATGCCGGCCATGAAGCATTAATACTGTTTTAGGTGACCTAAGAAAGTGGCCGTCACTCACCATTTTTTGAACTAGTGTTTTTCGCCCATATCTTATTACCTTTATGTGCCCTAAAAATAACTACACCAGCTGCTGTTTTAAGCCGTCATAGCCACAGCCGACTACTACCATATTTCGACTAGTCGCCGTCGGCACTTTTCAATCGGCTCTCTTGTCTGATTCGGATATTCACGTTATCAAAATCGATCCCTCTTCGCTTTCCCATCTCCCTTATTATCATTTCAATGATTTCCATTTACCATCTCTAATTTAATATTAAAATAAAATCGACTAAAATTCGAAATAATTTTCTCACGAAAAACAGATAATTGCCATGGAAAGTAATGCCATACGAGCATATGGCACATTTTCCGAAATTGCCGATACGGATCCGCTGCTGGTGGAGGAATGGCGTTCGCTAACGGATAATGAAAATTCAAATGAACTGCCGTTGAGGTGAAATAAAATTTTAAAATATTCCGCATAAAACCAGATATGCTGAAAATCGTTCAATATTTATGGTTTGCATTAGTCCTGGTAAAACTGCTCGCGAACGATGGAAATTATTTAAGAATGTTTCCCGACTTGGATTACAGCGTACAAGCAATGATGATGAAAACTTATCGGTGGTATGTATACTGCATAGTCGCTTTAAAATCCCTTCATAGTTTATTTATTTACCCGCGAAATCAATATTTTATTTTCTCTATTCTTTTCTTAAATAATACAAAATGTAATCAATCCCCCCCGGAAAATCAACATTATAAAAAAACTCAATTTGTATGTTTTCCATTCCATGAATAGACAAAATGCAAGTTCGTTAAAACGTTCGATAAACTCTTTCATAGCAAGAACTTTCTGTGTTACCTGAGATTTTTGTTAGACTCCTCGTGTTTTAGAATCCACAAACAGAAACAGTAATTTTTGAAACGAGTTGAGAAACGGTGATTATTTTTGTCAGTAGATGTGATGTCATCAAACGAACGAAGTGAGCATACAATTTTTTCTGCAACCAGCTGCGAAAAGTGGACTTTGGAAATGCAAAACATAATCGCTGTACAAACGAAACAGAGCAAAAAAGACCACTCGAGCGTAACCCCAAACGACGCATGAAAAAGTTCACTTCTCGCAGCGCAGAAATATAATTTGAACGCATTTCATGTTTACCATTCGCCCTACTTTCAAAACTATATTATGAAGTGAAGGATTCATACCCTTCTCCGGAAGAAGATTTGTTTTGATTATTTTTCTTCATTTGTATTTTTACACATGACAAACGACATAAAATAAATAACACTCAAGGTGAAATTAGAATAAACATTCTTTATATGCTAACCAAAGCACCTAGAGCATGGTAATAGATTAGTAGATAATGCCAGTGTACCATATCATTTCACATTTCGACATTGTTCCAATTCATGACAACTCATCTTAGCTACTACTTTAGTTGACACACTTTTGAATCTGATGCTCTGTTACTATGCTAGGTGCCTTCATAGAGACCGAAGCTTAGATACTATAATACTGTAAAAGAAAGCTCGTGCGGAATTTAAAATTAAATTAAATATCTGAGAAATTCGAAACTAATCTCAGAAGGATGAAACTCTTCAAAATACAAATTTTCAATAACTTGATCTGGTTGAAAATTTCAATTTGGAATAGCGGAAATGTTCAACAAAAGAATGTTGAAAAGAAGTTCAGATTTCTTCCATTAGTTTATTATTACATCCAGTTTAATACTAACGGGAAATTTAAAATGACTGTCGTTCCAGCAATTTTATCCAAATTCTTTTGACTTTTGATGGCTGCTGACCGTTTTTTCGAGTGAATCATTCAGAACCGTTTGTGTATATGAATTTTTCATCCATGCAAATTTTGCATTGTAAAACCGTATATTATTCTTCATGTTTCAAACATTTCTTTCGTTGTTCCTAGCATTCAAAATATATTACGTAACTCGCGATGAAAATTCGCGTTTTCTTGTGTCGTGAACTTTCATGAACAAGCGAAATGAAACCGGGGTGAGGCACTTCTTCGGACTAGATGGACTGAATTGTATGAACGTCATGAGCCGTCCACCGTCCTCCACGACACATTAGTTACTTTTCGACTCGCCCTCACCCTTCGTCACGCGAAAAGATTCAAGATTGAGACAAAATTGTTGGGATCATCACGTATTCTTGAACACCTCTTCCTCCCATCAGCTACCATACGGCTTGAACCCATAGAACGACTGCAATCATCACAAAAAATATTTCCTCTTCTTTTTCATCACTTTACTTTCTGAAATGTAATCATTCCTTCTGCATATGATGAACCACCTTTCCTCTTAGGACTTACATGAATCATGTAAATGAATATTCCATAGCTTGTCCTGGTTCAATGTATATTTTGTCGTAATTCCCTTTTGTCTCGCATGACAGTTGCTAACTTTTCTATTTTACTTACTGACAGAGTCTATACTTGGGAAATTGTTTTCCTAGATTTATAAAAATTTATTAAAATTTCATTGCTGAGCCGATGTCTTCACTTTTTACCAAATTTCAGACTCCGTCCCCTCTTGCCCGCATTTTTCCTATACCTTATAACACGCAAGTGACATTTAAATCGTACCGCCCTTCCCCCTTTATAGAGGAAGAAATTCATGGATATCTCTAACGGAAAATTCTAGGAAATAGTCCCTGATTACCGTGTAGAGACGCGATATTCAAGCACTATACTCCCCTGTTGGCTGTATTCCTAGACTATTTCGTTCCTGAGCCTGGATTTTTAGAGTTCCCTGTAATGTATCAATTATTTATTATCTGTCCATCAGATACGTAATCCCCAATTAATGTGCAAACACGCCTTAACGTTGTATTGAGTATAGGGGCCAGGTAGCTCAATCGGTAGAGCATTGGACTCACAGCCTATGGTTCTCGTGTTCGACTCCCGGTACAGACATCGTCCATACGTTCTTTCCTAATCATGAGGATGATTAGTCACTGCTATAAGCTTATGCTCGTTGAGCTCTATTGGCGGTATGGTCTCTCAAAAAATCGGAAAAATTTAAAATTGAAAGAAAAATGACAGAAGTAGAAAAAAATGAATGCATGCAGTAACTCAGTCTACCGGTAATGATAGTAACTCATCTATGCCAGCTTTCAAGTCGAAATCACTTCACAATGTAAGTTACACTGACATTGACGGTCGGATTCCACCTTTATCCTAGTACAATGTGCCCAATAGGAGCCTCTGTGCGCGTTGTAACTACAACTAGAACAACTACTATTAGTAAAAAAGAAATGATTTCAATAACTAAAACTTGTTTAAAGACGTCTTGGAAAAACATGACCATGCCTCCAAACACGTCGCGCATTGATTCGTTTAAGGGACCACCCAAAAAAATGTTCGCGATCTCTAGGAATTATCCTCTCTTTGTCCGCACCTTCCAATTACTTCTATACTAAAGTATGTGTCATACTTGGTCAGCAGACCCTTGCTTTCACACTCACCTGATAACTTCCTTTTAAAATTTAAAGTTCTGCAAGGTTCCATAACAACATCACATTAATTCGCTTCCCGTTCAATCCAGTCTCAAACACTCTACCATCCGAAACGTCGAAGTCACCTATTCGATTCCCGCCACCTGACATACGATCTACCATTTCCCATCGACGAAGGTGACACCGAATCAGTCCAGTTCCGCCGAAGACCATCGAAGCGCGGCAAACAATGCAATTCAATTGAAATAGCAGATTTGCGTAAGGACCACCATCGAACGAATTCATTGGACGCAGAAGGAAATAAATTTGGCCGCCAGCCAGTGGTTCGGAATGTGTCTTCGCCCACGACATTTCAGTATTCAAACAATAGGTTTGGAACATTATAAAATGGATTTTTAGCGCGATAAGATTTTAATGGTAATAATTCCTTGCAGATCGTCAGATGACTTTTCGTATAAGAACATAGGTTTTCGACAATTTTTAAATCGAATGTCATCCAGAAAA
>JANTFA010158283.1:0-10563 GCA_026413405.1 Phytosciara flavipes
AGCACTCGGTTTTGCATTCCTGTTCGGAGAACGCAAGATTTCGCAACTCCCATGACAATTGAAATGCTGTCAATAGTGGATCGTTTGAACTCAAAGCGATCAATGACGGACTCGCCAAGGCACGGTACTCGTTGACTCGACTTAGGGAATGCCTCAATGAGTCTTCCGATGACAGACGAATACACTCATCACAACCACATCTATTTTCGGAAACCGATACAATTAGGGAAAAAGAGAAAATTGAAAAAAAAACTGTTTTCCGTCACCTAATATCATGAGGCATTGGAATGGTCGCACCTCTGTCCAATAAAATTTTCAAAATTTCGTAATTATTCCTATGAGCTGCTAATACCAACGGGGTAATGTCTGGTGTAAACATACTGGTGTTCATTTCCACCTTCTGCCAGCTCTGCACGACAAAAATAACAATTTAAAATTTTTTAACTGCTACCGATGGAATATTATGCATATCCACTCGGTGGTACAATTAATCAAATTGTGCAAATTGAACACATAACTTACATATGGCTCATTCTCGACATGAATCAATTCCTCATGTTCCAATAAAAGCTCAACCGCTTCCACAAACTCAGCATTAATAGCCTGCAAACAAACAAAAAAGTGGTTCCAAGTATCTGTGCTGTAAATGTTCCGAATGTTGACTCTGGCTCACCTGCAGCAATGCATCTTTTGTTTCTACACCCATTATTACAAGCAATTCGACCATTTCTAAATTCTCACTGTCAATGGCAATGGTTAACGATCCTCTACCCAATGAGTCGACACAATTAATATTGATATGGCGACGTCTATGTGCACGTTGGAGCATTCTTTTGTGTGGTTGAGTTTTTATTGTTTCATTTTTGTTGATTGGAAATGGGTGAGTCGATGGAAATACATATTTTGTGGAAATGGAAAAGAATTTTTTGTGAAATTTATTTTGGTAATTGAAGACGACGACGACCATTATCGTTATTAAAGCTAAATTTGAGACTTTACATTCTAATGATGTTTTGTGATGATGTAGTCGATGAGAACATTGTCGGATGTGCTTTTTGTGTTCTTGTGAAATTTGTGTCCACAAAACAAAGAATGAAAATGAAAGGATGTAGAAGCTAAAATAATTGAGGAAGCATCAACAAAGACTATTCTTTCAGCCAAAGGATATAAAACAACAATCCTTCTCTCATTTAACTCAAAAGCATTCCACTGAACAATCGCAGCGAAAATTTAATTATTTCCAAGCTTTTTAATGCGGCATAATTTAATGACAGGATACGATACACACAGTGCGCAGCCATTAAAAGCATTTCTTTTTTCGTATGCATTCAGTTATATCTGTACCTTCTAACATTCGCCAAATCACCACGCTCCACAGAAAGGAGATATTTCTTTTCTTCCAGAGTCAATGCTTTCGGTAGGTTCAACGCAATGTCATGACCTTTTATTATTTGTTGCGGTATGGGAGAAGGACCACGCGACGGTACATCTATTTGTAGATTCACCTGTGTGCATTAATTAATCATTCAGTTCAAAATAAAAAGAAACAATTTTTTAAAGAAAAGCAAATCATCAATTCGGTTAAAAATGATTGAAATTTAATTTATGAATGAGATTTTGTATGATTGAGTGGACTGAGAAACATCTGCGGCAAGAGAGGTATATGAGCACAAAAACCAGACGGTATATTGTGACTAATTCTATTTCGAATTTGTGTTTTTCATTTATTTGATGAAGTCTATTAGGTTATGGATTAGAATGAAATCGTTGAATCATTCAGTGAATCTTTCGTTTAGATAAAAAGAAATTTCGTTTTCATATTATGTGGCGTGTCAGAATCGGAGTGGTCCGTTTGTTGGGAATTCATGCTCTTAGTTGATAGATGGTGCAAAAATGAAAGGTATTGACTACATCAATCCAGTCAAAATGGGGTTGCGGTTTCAAAAGTTAAACTGAGCTTATGTCGAGCTACTCGGCTGTTCAGTAAAGATAGAGTCTTGAAGAGTGAATTTCATCCGATTCTCATAAAATTTTTTGATTCGAAAGATTGTGACGACCGTAAAGTGAAGCTGTAACATTGTTTTCGGTGACCTAAGAAAATGGCCGCCAGCCGCCATTTTGGATTTGAATATTCTAGAGCAAGCTTCACCTGACTTTGGTGAATTCTTTTCACAGTTTCATTTTCAAATTAGACGTCGTGCGTGACTTCCGGAACTGCTATAGCAAGAGATGACTTTAAATAAAAAGTAGTTGTTAGATGCATGCCTCTCATGGTTAACTGAAGTCTGGGCTCACGACGAGCTGAGTTCTGAAAAAACCTCGACCCGCTAATCTCTTCTCTTCATCTCTTCGCTTTTATGATCACATCACTGTCGCTTTCGAACAGCTGATGTAACCGTTCGCATATTGCTTAGGTAAATAATGAACGAATCATAGCACTGCTGCTTGCATCAACTTTCGTATTTGAAACATCAAAAGGCCATACGCGTATCAGTGTACACGATTGCATGTGTTGAGAGTCTGTACTCACATCAAGTCAATATGACTGTACGAAGGAGCAAGGTCTATTTTGATTTCATAGGCTCTCGAATATTTCTTATTTTCATGCGAGTTTTGTCTGATTTGTTTGTGTGAAAAGAATTCTTAAATTTTCAACCTTTTCAATAGATACAAATTCATTCAACCACAATAGTTCAAACAGATGGGATCAGTAGAAACAACTGATGATTGATGATAGAAAGATCAAGCGCGTTTCAGACTTCAGGCAACCACTGAATCCTGATGATGTTGGAGCAGCTTCTTTGCTTTTGTTTCAATTCACTTACCGTGAATCATTCAGGAAAGGAAGAGCAGATGCTCTGTTTGTCCAGTTAAAGTCCTGATGAAAATATCTTTAGATGGGAATGACTAAATCTCGATTTCGAATTATAAATTATTTTTAAAATAAAACGCAATGAGATAGAGCTTTAGATTGTCATCATTAAATGTCTGGATTCAGTTTAACATTTAAAAAAATGTCAGAGCCTTGTTACACCAGAGAAAGTGCACGAACTTTTAATTCAAAGAAGTGTTCTTCACACCGTCTAATAGGATGAATGGCTTTTCGTTCTCAAACGTTTTCTGCTGAAGACGTTTTTTTCGCTCCTTCTTATTCTTTTCGTTTTGAGAAAATTCACGTTGCAAGTAATTCTTAATTCAATAAATTAATGTCAATTATTCGAATCCGCTTTAAGGGAAACATATTATTTGCGATAAAGACCGGTGTTTTTATGTGCAAAGTAGAAGGACACATTTTTAAAACTAAACAATGAACGGATACTTACACCCTTCGGATCCTTTTTTTCTGTCCCCATTGTTACCGTTTTTCTTCTTTCTCTCTGTCTTTCTTGTCTTTCAGCCGTGATTTTCGTGCTGTTGTATTTCACCTAGAAATGAGATATTATTGTTTCAGACAGAAGCATTCAACAAAGTCGTTTTCTCGTCTTACTACGTATAATACAAAAAAAAAATGATTGCGAAAAAAATTTCTTTTGTTTCCATTTATGTATAAAGTACCTCGTCGATAATGTCTCTATCCTGAAGCGGCCACTACTCATATATGTATCTACCTAGTGCTGCCAATTTTTGATTTCTTTGCTTCCCATTGTTTTATCACAGGTCGTTCTGAAAACTAAAATTCAAGAAAATAAATTCATTTTACGACACTCTGCTTATCTTGCTGGAAGGGGTTTGGGTGTGGGGACTGGTGTTCAAGTTATTTGTTTAAGTATCTCAACTGTTTATCTAATAGAGAGAGAGTAATGAATGAGGAAGAAAAACGTTAATTCGATAAATGTTAGAGACATTTACGATTTTATGGCTTACGGCTATGAAGGTATTCTGTCTAGGATACGTATATGACGTTAGTAGTAGTGAGTAGCGTTCGTCGTCGTAAATATAATTAATTGGTAGAAGGAAAGCACGTTCAATGGGGGGAAGGGGTGATGGGGTGAATAAAATTCCAAATTAACGAAAATTCGATAAACAATTTCGTTGATTAACAATACAAACTAATAACATGAGTGAAATTTAAAATTACGTGTCATTTTTCCAATTAAAGGGACCTAATACTTTTCATATTCGCCATTCGTTCAACAACAATCGCAACAAAAAAAAACCCTGTCTGTTTGTCCAATGAGTAATTAATTTCCATTGAACAAAAATGTTTCTTTGATGGATAAATGGCTGTGGATACACACACATATCGAATACATTGTTTATTTCCACCTCTCTGTTCATTCATTGCTATTATCATGGTAATTCATTATCATATACAGAGCGAGGAGAGTTTTTCATTCCGAATCAACTTTATAATTAATTGATTGGTCAACATCATTACTTTTCATCCAGTTTTTTTTTTGTTATGTTGTGGTAATTGAATCTGCTCATTTTATTTCATTCAATTTAGACAAGGGTCATGATCTAATGCTACCGTATGGTTTAAGGCACAATTCCAATCACTTAAAGTGCGAAAGCTTTTTCATGCGTTTCTGCTCATGGCAGTCTCTTTCATCGCCATAATTTAATTAACTTAAGCAATAATATTGCCATGCTTCTTAAAGGTAGAGAATCGAAGCTTGCCACCATTTTATCACATAATATAACCATGATCGTTTATTACATAAGCGAAAAGAAGACAACAGCCTACTACTCTTCAGCAGTGTCATGAACCTTCTCACATTAGAGTTAATGCAAGAGCTCTCTTGCTGAGCGTTCTATTTACGGACGACAGGAAGTGACAAGTGGAAAATCATGTGTCAAAAAGTCAGTGAATCAAAGACTGGGTACAATGTTTCTGCAATTCAACGGATGTTTCATGCCGCAATGCACCAGCTTCAAGTATCTTTTGGCTCAGTGCTCGAAAATCAACACTGCAGACGAAGAAGAAAATCCTAGGATCATCATCGACGGCTGGCTGTGCCTGTCCCAAAAGCGGACGCCACTAAAGGCAAAATCTACACGACGCGACGGTGGTACGACCGGTGCTCACATATTGTTCAAAATGCTGGACGATGTATGAAAATTTTGGCAGGGATACGACAACAGCTCAGACGCAAATGTGCCGCATATCCTCTGAGGTCATACAGGTTGGATCACATCGAAACAGTTTGAACATAAAAGAGATCGTCGTCCACATAGTCAACAATGAACGAAATGACTGGTTCGCTAAGGTCCATTCTCACGATGAAAACAATGTTGCAACAGAAGCCCTTTTTCGATAAAAATACCCGCAGTGTGTAAAAGAGGAAGACCAAAGCATAGCTGGACTAACCAAATACGACAATAGCAACAGCGATTTGGGTTGACGCAGAGAAGAGGACAGAGGGAAAGTTGCGAACATAAAACCTCGAGACGTGACCGATAGGAATACATTCTGGCCGTAAATTGAAGATAAAGTAACTAAAAGATCAAGACAATTTTTGAACTCATTTGTCGTATGCAAAAGAAGAAAAATTAGAGCTGACCATAGCTCATCTTTTGTTTGTTTCGTCGTGTCGATAGCAGATTACTACAGACTTTTGTAAGACGAATTAAAACGGCAAATATCTAAAAGTACGAAAGCTCCAACGGCATTGGCTATTATTTACGAATTGGATGTTATTGTCTATTCAATGAACTGCTAATATTCCGAGTTTTATTTTGGTTGAAGTACTAGATTTGTACTGATCAAGATCAAAGTCATAGTTTTGAGTTGTACTACCAAATGAATACGACTGAACGAGATTCCACGGTGGGTTTGAAAAAGTCCATACCTCGACTGTCGTGCTCATCCAATGTTATTAGCGACTTTCTGGTGAAATTTTGAGCAAAGTCGATTTTTGTATAATTGTCCACCCTCGGTGAACTTTGGCTACCGCTACATTCGACCAGGACGTTTCTTTTCGAATGAAACTATGATTGTTAGTTAGCTTGAAGTCTAAGCTTTGTAACGATACCAAACGTGTCATACATGTGTTTCGATAAGTATATTCTTGAGAGGAGTCTTTGCATCTGGGTCGTCGTACTCTAAGAATCTGGAATGAGCATACAATTTCATACATTTTCGGCTAATTTTCAGTCTAATTCTTCTTGAATCGACTGAAACTAGCGTCAACCATAGTTTCATTCGAAAAGAGTCGTCCTGGTCGGATGTATCGGTAGCCAAAGTTCGTGGAGAGTGGACAATTATACAAAAATCGTCTTTTCTCAAAATTTCACCAGAAAGTCGATTTTAGTTTTATGTGATTATTAACCCTGGAGGTGCCCTCTAACAAAATCGCTAATAACATTGGATGGGCACGACAGTCGAGGTATGGACTTTTTCAAGCCCACCGTGATTCCATACTAAAGTGATGAAAATCACGTCATAAAAAAATAATGGCTGTGTCATATCACTTGAGTTGACTTTTAATCTGATTTGAATTTCATCCACTATAAAGGGCGTAAATTTAAGCACTGCACGGTTTGCGTGCGAAAGTTCCAATCAATTCAAAAATGCAAATTTTATCTGTTTCCTTCGCAACAATTTAACTGAAGTGAAAGTCTAATGAAATTTTGAATTGTTTAACACAGAAATTTGCAATATGATTAGCGAAATCTACTACTTCTTTTGATGTAAACCTCATGGATACATAATCTTTCCTACGTTTGTTTTGACGCTCATTTGGCTATACATAAAAAAACACTTCGTTTTCTCATTGCCCTACCAAGAAGACACTCGCAAGATCTAAAATAGTGATCAGAATAGTAACCAGAAACCAGTCGTGTAAACAGACGATCTCAACTTTGTTTTAAAATCGTAAAAAAACAAATTTTTGCATGTTGAATGTAATGTACCGCACGTGTAGTAAAAAAGACACAAACTTTTCGTCGAAACCTTTTCGTTCAGAATTTTTTAGTTAAATTACCTCACTCACAAACTTTAATAGCGGATTAATCAGCAACTTTATGAGCTACCGACAGCATATAATGTTTAACATTGCACCAAATTACTCGTGACTCCAACTCACTTGTAAATTTTAATATATATTTCGCGAACTAAATTATAAAATTAACAACAAGGACGATATTATATACAGATTTGAATAATTACTTGATTCACCGAGAGATGAAAGCGAACATTAATTGCTCGTTAAGTTATTCGGGAATTATCAAGAGCATTCCAGTTCGACTAAACAAAATTTTCTTTACTTATTTCACCCAAAAAGAGTTGATATACCGCACGGTTCTAGTTTATTTGTGAAAATGAGTGACCTCAAAGAGATCTAAACATCATCTACTCATCATCATCATCATCATCATCATATCGAAGACATTGATTGACTGGAATGCTATTTTCACATTTAATAATTTTTTCTTCAAATTTTCATTCGTAAACATGTTCCATTACACACATTGCCCGTGTGATGTGTATACCCCAGTCGACTATTAAAACAAAATAGACTTTGAGTCGAGAATTCAAAAGAAGAAGAAAAAAAATTGTAAAAAAAGCAAAATAAAACCTGTGGATAATACGAGAAGTGCCTTTAATATTTAATGTTATGGAAATGTAGCCCCGCACACACACACACACGTTACAATGTGGCTACCTTATATCCATTTCATATTCACTGACGGATTCGATATAAAATCGGTGATTTATTGATTTCTAAACATTTGTGCAAAAATAGATTTTTTTTTTTAAATATTTTAATCTGACTTGCACCAGTTTCATTCTTTATTTCTTTTCATTTTTGAAATATTAGTTTATTATTACAGTCAAAGGCAGTGGATATTCCAACGTAAATGTGCTCTTCAGCTGGAAAACAGCTGTTTTCCACTCACACAAAAACGAAAGGGCTTACTCGTCTTAATAGACTAGTCTATTTCAGAGAGCGAGCGCAATGTCACAGATACATATTTACCTCGAATGTATTCAAAAACAAACACAAATGCAAAATCTTTTGTATTCCGATTCAAACGTCAGTCCCCTGAAGCAAAAACGTCAGTCCGTCAACTCTCAGAAAAGATCTTGTCTATACTGGTGAGACCGTTACGAGTGAGAACATTTTATAGAGATACTTTTGACACACAGGTTTGTTCCAAAATCCAACATACCAACGACAAAACGGTTGGATTCTCATACAATCCTGTGTGTCAAAAATCAATGAACGTTAAAACCAGGTATGGTCTGTTCATACAAGCCGGAGGACATAGCGATTTCATATAAACGAAATCACCTCCCATTAGGGAGGCTAAGGCATGTAGGCCTTACATTGTAAGGGGTCTCACATAAATGACATCACACTTTTCCAGTGCTGTCATCAGATCAAAATCACTAACAACTCGACAATTACGCACTTTTTTGAAGAAATGGTGTTTCCTATCTCCCAAATATACCCACTAAATGGGGGGTAAGGCACACTATTGACTCAAAAAAGTGAACACTTGTCGAATTGTTAGTGATTTTAATCTGATGCGAAAACGTGACATCATTTATATACGACCCCTAAAGACTAACAAGGTCTTCTGTTTGTATGAGTGTGGGGGTGGGAGGGGATCAGCTGAAGCAAACTCACGTTGAAATATCATACTGCCATTGGCTGTAGCTATACATCTAATCCACATTTTGTTTTCTTTTTATACAAAGGAAAATAATCCAGAAAAGAAAACACCGACCACACATCGAATAATGAATGAAAAACAACAAAGTCCAAAAATCTTACACTCAACTTGTTGATTTTGTTACGTAAAAAAAACGAGAATCTGTTTCTAAACTCATTACACTCTATTTAGAGCAGTGTTTCTGTTATTCCTGTTTGTACAGCCGTTCATTTGCACATTGTAATAACCCATCGAATTCTATCGCATAATCACTATCAGTTTAAGTTCACACATAATTACGCACGGGGGAAAAAATGGTAGTAAAATTACGTAAAAAACATTTTTTTTGTTTCTATTTTACTATTCACAATTGAACACCACAACATTTTGCTTCTTTTAATTATTGTTTTGCATAACGTCTGCGAAAGGAAAAATCCATTTTCCCACAGTAAATTTGCTGTGAATATTAGGCGGTTTGAACAGCAACTAAATTTATATGCTAATCGAGTCGAACGGTGAGCATCGATGTTTTATATGAGCGTTTCCAGTTCTTTTTTTCTTCCTTTCTTTTTTGCTTATTTAATTTTCGTTGATGAAAAGTTAAAATGTTTTTTTACTTCTTTTCCTCAATAAAATTGTTTAATACACTGCCTAGAAGTGCACTACATTTTTATTTTTCTATTTTTTTCTTCTGTCTTGCCTGTTCTTGCTTCTTTGTATGAAAAAAACCATGTGTGTTATTTCGTACAAATGGACGTTCGCGTCCATAAAGGTGCTGTTTATAGATTCACTCTTTTAAGTACAGCAAGAGAGTACACATTTTATTGATTATTATAGCAAGAAATTATGTTTACGTTATGATTTATTGGTTACAGTCAAAGCATTTTAAGAAGTTACATTTCCTATTTACAATCGAGGGTTATCCACTTCACCACATAGTCAACTCGTCAATATGCAGTTGAATGAATACCCTCGAAATTCGATTGCAAATGTGACTTATTACGATTCTTCGACTGTAACAATAATTAAAAACATTTTGCATTTATACTCATACTTTATCGAAGGAAAATGTAATTAAAAATTGAAATTAAAGTGGATTTTCATTTTTTTATTGTGATATGTTTCAGAAAATAGATCATTTTCTTTATTAAATTTGTTGGCTTCACTGTTTGTGAGCAACAACCGGAACTCCATTCATTTTAGCCAGAAATTATAGCTATTTTGCCAACTTGTATTTTCTGCAATAGATGGGGAAATAGTCAACCCGAGGCGAAGCCGAGGATGATAACTCATCGTATGCGCGAAATTCCTGTTCCAGGCGCAAGTTAGCAACAAGATTTACTGTAGCAATTTTACAATTTCATGATATTTACGCACGAATTTATGCGCACTACAGTTGTGCATAATAGCTATTTATCTACCAAGGTAGGTTAGCACGTATTTTTTCGCACTAGATGTTCGATTGTCGATCCGAGGCAAGCCGAGGTCGGCAAGACATCGTGTGCGAAAAAATACCTACCGCGGTAGATACAACGTTTTTCGCAATTTCACGCCATAATCACCTTTCCAATGCAAAACATTGACTAACTTTCTACCAATATTGACATGAAAATCGAAATTCATTTGATCGTATGTGCACACAATGCCGTGTGATGTAAAGAGGCGCACAGAACATAATCAAGTAGCCAAAGCTTAATATTACGCTGCACCAATTAGTTGTGCATAAATATATGACTGTAGCCGAGTGGGTAAGGCTGTTGATTTGTGTTCCAAAGATTTATGTGTCCGGTAGGTTCGATTCCCTGTCAGCGCAAGATTTTATTTATAAAAATATGATTTCTTCGAATAGTTTCGATACCTTAGCGTTCGAAATAGTAGATTATTCCATATGGGGTGGGATCCTCGAGCGACAGCGAGAATCCCACTCCATATGAAATATACTGCTTTATTGCATGAGCGAAA
>JANTFA010158305.1:0-20327 GCA_026413405.1 Phytosciara flavipes
CGCCGGTACCTGGCAATGAATTAATATTTGGATTTGGTGAAAGTTCCAGGATCACGTCGTCAGGACATTCATTCTCTGATTCCATAGTATCGTTCATTGACATATTTGCTATCTCATTGTCATCTTCTTCCAGAATATCATTCAAACTTGATAAATCGTATTCCGCGTCGGAGTCTTCGAAATCTTCCGAATCATCACTTTCATATTCAAAATCGGTGCAGCCAGACTCGTCTTCAGAAAAATCAGTTTCAGATGTGTCTAACGAATCAAGATCATCGTTTTCCGAGTCATTTACAACTCCGTCATCCGACTCGCTCTCAAATTCTTCACTTTCGGGTCCGTCTTCCAAATCACTTCCGATTCCACCTTCTGAATCCCACTCATCTTCCGAATCATTTTCAAAGCTGTCGTTCGAATCATAATCTCCAGGGTAGCCGAACGTACTGGCAATTTTCATTATAAATCAAAATCAGAGTGATGTGATTCCAGTTTTATATTTTCTATTATGTTTGCTAATAAAGTCTACTTCAAATTTGCTTGCTACGTTAAAATGTCTGAGTCACCAAATATAAATTTCTAGCATGAAAGTCATATAAAATTCAATCGGTTCATCATTTTGTTATGTCTCATCAAAATTGCTCAAAACAGATTGGATACAGCTGTGTGTGCGCGTGTCTTTACCTAACATAGAGTGTTGTACGTCTTACCTAATATATAGTGCTGTACGTCGTTATAACGCTAGCACAAGTGTGTTGATAATATATGGGTTCCCACAGCCTAAGTGTTTGAAAACTGTGCTAACTGTCCGAACTAAAATACTCTGTAGTTAGTTCCGAAAATGTACACTGTTCGTACGGATCTCATAAATTTTGGCTATTTTAAATTATTGCAGCTGAATTCCTCATAAGACCCGTCCTCTTTGAAGAGGGAGGGGCGTACGATGAAAGTGTGATTTATGTGGTAGAAGGTATAGGAAAAGTGCGGAGAAGGGGGAGGAGGTCTGAAAAGTGAGCTCTGAAAGTGATTAGATGATCTCTAATATCCACTAATCATATCGTGTATTCTTCATTTGTGTATTGTTTACTTTGGTTAAAAAGGAATATGACTATAACTTCAACTGAACGTTTCCGAAAATTTCCCATTACACTCGGTGACATTTAGGAACGCCATGCCATTTCTAAATGTTAACTAGTGTAGCAAACTTTGATAACTTGGGAATTTTGAGAAATTTAGGAAATAAAGGAGCAATTCAAAAAATACGTGCGCTCAAAATTCAAGAATTTTAGACCCCCTCCTCCCATCACACGCCAAAATGTATGGTGAAAATTTCGAAAATGCATGAAACGTACGCTTTTGTCAAACCACCCCAACCCCTGTAGAGCATGCGTAATTTGTGAATGAAACCCAATATCTCAAAAATAGGCCTTGCTAGGACTAGTAACATTTTAGCACTTTGCGTATGTGGGCTGTCGTTAAAGTTTACTGTTTTATTCAATCTCAGTGAACAAGTTTGTATTCGTCGTTTCATGTTTGAATTTCTTTTATTAAACAGATTGTGCATAAGCCTACAAGTACTACAATTGATTCAAATAAATAATGAACGTTGAATTAATTATTGGCTCCAATCGTTGAAATTCGGACGTCAGAGCTGTAAAAAAATCGGTGGTAAGTTTATGAAAATTCATTGATGTGCTAAGTAGTGAAGGAACTAACAGTTTCACGATTTTTTAATCACAATTGTAGTGCTGCTGTTGTCCGTTAAATAAGCTGCAGATCTGGGGTCCATTAAAGTCCAAGAATGTGCCACATGACCTCTCTTCACCTTCACCTCTCTTCGATGGATCACTCGTACCATACTTTCAATCTAGAATTTTTGATATCACAACGTTGTTTATTGATTAAGATTGTTTTAGTGCCAGGTAGAAGTAATAATTTCACTAGTCTGCGAACACAAAACATGTAATATTTTGAAGGACAAGATTCGACATAATTTATTCTTTTATGCAACTCTAGGATGTCCCTAGCGAGTCCCTAGTCGTCGAACATCGTACAGAATCCAACTTGGGGTCAAAATGTACGTAATTCGAAATTTGATTTGTCGGTCACAACGAGTCTTTCTATATGAGCTTTCATTTTTGAACCAATTTGGATTTTGTGTGACTTTTGACTACATAGATATCGGAAACGCACTTACTAACTGTAGTTAAAAGAAACAATCTAATGTGCGTCTCTGAACAGGTTCAAATCAGGTCTCGCGAAATTGTATCAAACGCTTTGTAGAAAGCTCGGGGATGAACAGGATATGGTATGGATCGAAGTTAACATTCATCGCTGTCTATTGCACATTGTAGCTGACACAGTAAACCACTTATTTAAGATGTAATCACCAAACAGGTCAACTTCAGGTGAAACCTGAAGTTGACCTGTTTTGAGATCACATCATTAACAAGTGGTTTACTGTGTCAACTACAAGGTGCTATAGAAAGCCACGAATGTTAAATTCGATCGATAACATATCCGATTCATTGCTGAGCTTTCTCCAAAACGTTAGAAACTATTTCGCGTGACCTGATTTGGACCTGTTCCGAACCTTACGGGGGAGAGCGCGCAGGAAAAGATATTATCTTGTCACGCACACGTCAGAGATTTATTTTAGCCACAGCTAGTGAATGTGTTTCCTTCCTCGAAGTAGCCCATATATTAGGGTGACACTTTGTAGTGCCATCCTATAGCTCAAAGATGTAGAACAAAATTTTTCTGTGCATGCCAATAGAACAATTTGAAAAATGCTTCGATTACAATCTTAATGTATGCGTTACCACATGTACTGTATGTATCAACATTAATTATATTTTTGATTTTATGATTCTTCTGTATATCTAATTTAAAAAAATTTAAGCGACTGTGATTTAAGGTGTATGACTAGAAAACCAAAAAATCACTTCTACTGTGCAATAAAAAATTTTAATTAAAAAACTCTCAGCTCCGAATTTGATTTTGCTCGATTTAACACAAGTTTGCTTCAACTAAAATTTTGTTTAAGCAACTAAAAACTCATTTACTGCACATCATCTTAAATTGATAGGAAGGAAATAACAAAATTCCGGAGTAACCGATCACATATTTATGTAAGTCATCATCAAAATGTGTAATCATCATACTAAGAAGTTGTATGCAACTCGGTGCAAAATGCAACTCGGTGCTTAGTTTTTTCGTTCTGGAATTGGTGTTATTTTGTTAAGCAGTTAATTATATTGGATGCGAATTGCATCACGTCCAATAGAATAACTGATTAACCCTATTAAGGTTCACACAACATGGATATTGTACTTGTAAAGTTCAAGTCTCGGGCGGGAATAACGGATATACTGCTCAATAAATCATTCAACAGTTTTTCCGTGGGCTACAATTCCACTGTTTCAAACTGAGGACGTCACTATTTCATAAGTTAATTGGAATCGTTTTTCGGTCTCAGCAATCCGATGCCAAGTGTGCCAAAAAAACGATAATTTGCCAAAAATGGATGAAAACTCAGAAATAAGTCTATCAATTGTTGAAACAAAGGGCAGAGAAATATTTATTATCAATGAAGACTGGAATAGGGACAAGTTTTTGTTATGGCCTCCCAATCACATACTAAAAAAGTATCCGAAGGGCGCCGTTTTGAGCATTGTTCCGACAAGTGACTGGACGAAGATAAATGACTTCAAAATTCTCCAAAAAGGAATTCGTAATAACGAATCAGTGCATTAAATTAGTTGAGTTTTCAACCGTTTACTTTCAAGGATCCATCGAAGAAGCAAACCAACGACTGGTTTTTTACTGCACGTACGAGAACACACTTGATGAAATTCAAACCGAAGCGGTGACCGCTCTAAAACGAAAACACCCAATAGATTATGTTGAGAACGAGGCTCTCAATTACAACAGTATGTTCGACGAACAATTGAAAGCAGACTATATGTCATCAACACCAGACTCAGAACATGCAGTAGTAAGTGTAAATAATGAAATTTCAGGTGCTAAGCGTTTCTTTCATGTTCCAATTTTTTAACGTTCTATCACACTAGTTCTACCTTCTTCCACCTACGACGAAAAAAGAAACAGATAGATAAGCGAAGTTCAATAATGTCTCTTTCGCTAATTTTCTTCTAATTTTCTGTCATCGTTTTTCATAGCATTTGTTCCGTTGCTTACCGTTTTCGTTTCAATAAGAAGCTACGTAATAGCATTGAGACTCCACTTATTATGTGTACGAAAAAATCTGCTGCTTAGACACTAAAAGCCCGCGACAAATTTTGACTTTCATGAGGGACCGACTTGAAGTCTATGACAAAATATTCATTTACCAGCACAAAAAGCATTTGTTCTGCGGCATTTGTATTTTAGCTCTATGATGTCCATTGCGAGGGTAGCCTTAGTGTACATCTAAGTCGTCGGGAATCGTACATAATCCAAATTGATGTCAAAATGAAAGTATAGCCCAATGAAGAATGCAAATTTTTGTTGGATGGTCTGGCGTTCCTGACAAGATGAAAATTTGTAGGTTTGACTTGTCAGGCACGACAAACTTTACAATAAAAACTTTATTTTCAATTGCGTTCTTGATTGAGCTGTATTACCTTCATTTTGACACCAATTTGGATTCTGTACGATGTTAGACGGTTAAGATATACACTAGGGCTACGCTCGCTTGGTCAATGAAATAGTTTGACAAAGATTTCAAGTCGGTCTCTTATGAGGGTCAGAAAATGATCGTGGGCTTTCGGTCAAATCTGTACGGTTTTATCTAACTGGTTTTTGATTTAGAACTTAAAATGTGATGGATGTGGCATTATTACTTCGATTGATCAATTCTTTGAATGCCCGTCGTGTAATAAGAAATATTGTATGGATTGTGACGAAATGTACCACCGCCATCCACTTCGAATAAAACACAAGCGAACTGCGCTAAAATCGACGCCCAATAACAGTCCGAATAATGAAGAAATGCATACTAAAGCCGTTCCTACCGTATATCCTCGAAAATCAACTAACAGCGTTAATGACGTCATTGATTTCAGTGACCCCAGAATTAAGAAGGTAGTTATTTGAGTTGCAATACCAACGCACCATGTAGTCGCGTTCAAGGCTTATACACTAAGGAGGTTGTGCCATTCTTTCAGGCGAATGGCGTTACACCTCTCTCATACAAAAAAACTCACCACAGTTAAGTTTATATGGCGTGGTGAAATTTTTGCATGAAAAGTGGTGTGGCAGCCGATTGCTTGTTTGGCAAGACCTCCTATGTTTATAGCCTTGGTCGCGTTGTTCAAATTTCATATACCACATTTGGGCAGCGTATCATGTGTTCGACTTACACATATATAAGGCTGTCCATAAATGACATCCACCGTCATGGGGCGAGGGGGTGTCTGGCCAAAGTAGACACGCCATGTTAACGGTATTGGAAAATGGTGGAAGCAAGGACGGGTCTAAAAATCTCGAAAAACGGTGGAGGTCATTTATGGACATTCCCTAAGTATTAAATTTGTATTCAAGCTTATTGCCACTGTGTTATCAGTACCCATAGAAGTTTCTTGAATCGGATTTCGGTCGACAATGACTATCTTTTCAACTGTTTACTTCTCTGTAGGTTTCTGCTGGTAGTGCTAAGAATAACGGTGTTGTACCAAAACCATTGGAAAAGGTATTAGCCGCCAAAATTTGTCACTATATTACTACTACTTATTATCACTAGATTAAATTTTAATTCTTTTAGATCCGATTTCGACGAGTTAACAAGAATCGGGACGATAGTGCCGAGAATCCTCATAAAGGTAATTTTATTTTAATCCTCCTTAAAGTAAAAGTCTCCAAAGCCAAAACTATTTTCATAAGATAAAATATCGCCTGAAGACGAGTCACCGATTCTTTGAACTTTTTTGTGTGAGTTTATGAATGTTTCACAGTAAAGGGGCGGAAATTTGAAAACCGACACATTTTGTATTAATCTGTTTTACTGGACTTTTCGATTTCTCCATATAAAAATAATACAAAATTTATAAAGAACCAGTAAATCACGAAACACAAAATGTGGCGGTTTTTAAATTTCCTTGCGCGAAAATGAACTGGATATTATGATGTGCTCAAAAATTTTATTTTCACCACCACAACCTAGTTGATGCGGTAGTTTCTTTGGAGCCAGGTTTTAATATAGCTGAACGTACATTTTGCTTTTTCTTTTTGGAGTGGCTTTCGACAGCGAAAATTACAAGTCGCTAAATACCATAATACCGAGATCTTTTTCATGTTAAGTTTCCTGTAACGCAATGACGCTCGTTGCTTTTCAAAATAATTTATGCCTACACGGTCGACAGAATTTTTGTTGTCATCTCGCTGTTTGTAGCTGAAGCCATACAGAGGGATGATGAAATCTCGTCAATAAATTATAACAAAACAGAAAAGCAAACTATAAATGAAGTTTCATGCTTTCACCATATTGGTCGATTATTGAATGAAATTAGCGAAGACAAATCTTAGAAATTTCTGGTATTCTGTAGCTCTTTTTTTAGCAAAACCCAAAGGCCTTCAACGTAGCGCCATGTCGTTGGAAAGTGCTATCTGTAATGTCTGTGGACAGTATGCCGAATTGAAATGTGTCGATTGTGGCCAGAAGTATTTCTGCAAAGAATGCGACCAGAAATACCACCTTCATCCACTTCGAACGGAACACCAGCGAACTGCATTTAAACAAGAGGTGCGACTCCAAGGTAAAAACAATTAAAATAAAGAGGAGAAAACAGAATAATGAAGTTGTTCTTGATACAGGTACTCGAAAAACGGCCTGCAACGCTAGTGAAGTGGTTGACTTGAGTGAATCCCCAAATAGAGAGGTAAGTATCTATGTTGCAAGAACCTTAGAAACTTGTTTCAACGTATATCGCCAAAAATAGTTTTCATTTTATGATTCCCTCAACATGTACTTTTTCCATAGGTTGGACGTGTCGCTAACAATAACGGTGTTATACCGAGACCAAAGAAAAAGGTATTTGCTATCAAAAATTTTCACTAATGACCGTATTGAATTATTGTTTTTTTAGATCACATTTCGACGAGTCGAGGAAAATCAGGACATTGTAAGGAACACTGATGTTTTCGGTAATTGCTACGCATTGACAAACATTCAACCATACTGATTCAATTTTTCAATATTTTCGTTTAGCTAGGCCATTGAGCAATCAAAAAAACTATTCGTCGCTGGAGTGTCGTGTATGTGGGGCACCTGCTGGCATTAAATGTTCCGAATGTGATTTGAAATGGTTTTGTGAATTTTGTGACAAGATTCACCACCTTCATCCACTCCGAACCAAACACCACCGGAGCAAGCCATGTCCAGGTAATCAACTAACTTCCTATGTGATTTGCATCCAATTTAATTGGACTCATTGGCTAAAGACTCAGAAATTCAACTAAAGATTTTTTTAAAGAAACAGTAACGTCGAACGCTGTGTCAACACCACTCAGTCCGACGCTTTCGACCGAACTTCTGACATCATTGAACGAAACGTCGTCGCATGACATAATTTTGGACTTGCCAATTATATTTGAAGAGAATTTGGCTGAAACCGACAAGGTAAAAAAATTTGAACGTCCTCCTTTTGATAACGCTCAACGGCCTCAACGATCTTGCTATTTGTCTAAGGAAATCATCAATTTGGATCGCAGTAGCGGCAAAATACTGACACAACTTCAGAACGTTGGTAAAATAAGTTTAATTTCTCACAATCCGTTTAAATATTGAATTGTACTAATTTGATAGGTCAAGCACTCCAAAATACAGAAATGCGACCTCTAAAGGAAAACTTCAAAAAGCATCAGGTACAATTTAAAAATCATTGTGAGAGATTTCAGAACCCAGTTTTTGCAAAGTATATAATCATTGAAGGTAACCGGCGGATCACAAATTTTACGAAACTAAATTTTTAGGTGAACTTTCTTTAATATCAAGACATGTACACACCTTGTATTTTCGCAGATATGTGATCATTCAAATGTTGTGTACGCTAAAAGAATGAGTCAAAACATCGGAATCGCATACAAAGAAGATGTTTTGTCTCAAGTTTAAAGCGTGCGCACTATTTGAATGACCCCACTGCACTCGGTGTCTACATACTTTGAATTTAGGGACATACATAGAGGACGTCGGAGATTAAGTGTTCTCATACAGGATTAAAATCGTCGATAACTCTAAAAGTGTGCATTTCTGAGGTGTGAAATGTATGGTCGACTCGCTGAATGTTAAATAAAAGGGATAATATAAATTCAATTTCACAAAGTGCATCCGTTTTGAGTTACAACCTTTTTAAAGCTTTCTTTGAGTTAGTTTTACTTTCTATTTAGGAAAAGTCAAGAAGAGTCGTTACTAATTCAAGAAAAATTGGCACAAATAGCGCTGCTAATAAAAGACTTGCACTAACGTTGAAGCAAGTACGAAAAGACGTCGGGCTTCTTTTGACCATTGTAAAAAAAATCAAAACGGATCAAGTGGCAATTAAAACGAACGTCGCCGCATTCAAAAACGAAATTGCTAACCTCACCGAAATCGTCACCAAATCGAAAGAAAATGTAAAAAAAACGATAAAAATTGACGAGTTCTTCGTAATGCCTGGTTTTCCATGTAAGAGCATTGTAGCCATCAGGAGAATTAATGAAGATTGTGGGAATACTGTGTATTCTGACCAAGTGGTAAGAAATTATTTTTGAATCTTTTTGACAAAGGAGGATTGGAATTTTACAAGTTTTTCTGATCGATATAAAACAATAATCTAAGAAAAAATGGTTCCACGGACTCCTATCATAATCCGTCTCATAAAAAAACTTAGAAGGTTGACCTATATGTTATCGATGTAATAACATTTCACGTTGGCTAAAAATGTCGATACAGTTCTTGCTGTAAAATAGCTCTCACGCATTTAATAGCATTGCGTGTGCGAACGGCCTCAGGCAAATTTTCGGTCGAATTTTGCAAACAAAATTAATTTCATAAAAGCATCTGCTCATTTTTGACTCTAGATAGAAAATATGCCTTGTTTCAGAGGCATACTGAAGAAAACATTTTTTGGTCAGATGTTTACTTGCACATGGTTCTTCTATAATATTTACTCAATGGAATGTTAGCGTTTTTGCAACTTATTTTCTATCAACTTTTACAACTTCTTCGAAGGGCATTTTTGAACTTTGTTTCAGCTCTTGTTCAGAATTTATCTAATTTCGGGTGATATCACCATCTTGAACTTCATTGTGAATGTCACCAAAATTCATTTAAAGCCACCACTTAGCAAAATTTCGATAAACTGCTTAGTCTGTTGATCAAGGTGCTAACATACGTCTGTAAGAGGTATAGTTGCTTCATTGAAAAGTCTACCTCAGAGCGATTTTACAGTACTGTGTTTTTGCTAATATTTTTGTAAAATTTTTTTTTAAATAAGTAAGACGACAATAGACGAAGGAATTTGTTCTCGTATGGCTCGTTTGACAATCGATCGCCACAGTATTCAATGGGTTTTGATTTTTGTTTTTTATATGTTGCCACATATGCATTGACAAGAGCAAGGCTTTATGCGTAAAGGTTACGCAGATTTCTGTGTGTGTTCACTTAAATCTGGTCTATGTAGTCTGCTGAACTGAGTACCTTTGAGAATTTTTTGACTTCGCAATTTGTGCAACATAAAAAAATGAATTTCAAAACCCATTGAGCGGTGCTCCCACCTATTATATTATTACATACACAACACGAGCCAATCTTCATCTATAGTCACCACAAATGTGCTAGGTTCCCATAAAAAATAGATTTGTTTGTGACAGTTGAACCAGTTCCTGGAAAAGTCAACAGTTTGCCAAAATTTGCACAAACAATCAAAAATGCAGCATTTAAAATCGCCAAAAGGTAGACTTTTCAAATAAGCATCGGAGCCTCTTAAGGATGAATTGTGGTATGGTAAAGTATATTGAATGATGAAACTCTACAATTCACCTCGAGTTGCCTAGTAACTTTTGGAATACAAATGACCAAAAAAGCAAGGTCATCAACCTACCACAACTTACCGAAATTGATTGATTGGTTTGATTGATCATTGCACAGTTACCTACCCTACCGATATTCTCAGGATTTTTTAAAAGTCAAAATAATTTCTGTACAAATCTTTTGTCGTTTTGTAATTCTGTTTAATTCGTTTAATTTTACAAAGTAGTAAGAACAAAGCGTAGGTAACTGTGGAAAGAGCAATATATTTTCTTATGCCGAAATCAAATTAACAGGCTGTACGCTTCATTAATCTGACGGCAGAAAGCATCAAAGACGTTGGAGCAGCAGTGAAACGAATTATGGACCACATGTTTTCTCCTAAATTTTTAAAGGATTTTTCGTGGTCTGGGCAGTCTGCGTTGAATTCAGGTAAAAGAAAACGCACTGATTGTTGGCTATATAAAACAATTCCCTAATATTTAGAAGCAAATCAGAAAGAATGTTTCTCCGATCTTATCAACGTTGTCGCTGTCATTCGACAAGCAGCTACGTTGAATTTATTGGACACTGAAAAAGTGCGAGAAGCGTCAATGAAGGCAGTTAAAGATGTCGTTAGACGTGCTTCGCAAAACTATAACAGGACTATAACAGGGCTCAACAAATAATGGTGTTATTTTAGTATGATTTTGATGTTGCTTCATTCACATGAATGTGTTAAATTTTGTTGTTTGATTTTTATCAATAAAATTATTAATTATTAATACTTTTTTCTAAGGGGTCGTGCACAGATTACGTCACGCTAACAATTTTTGACCAGCCCTCTCCCCAAAATTAGCAAAATTGACAAAAAAAAAAGTTCAAAATTGAGCGCCCGGCGTGACGTTATTTGTGCACAGCCCCTAATCCGTTTCTAAGATTTTAGTTTAATTGGCTTATCTGAATATTTTTGCTTTGTGGCATCGTCATTTTCACAGAAAAATAACAACAGCAAAAAATCGTTTACCAAAAATATTGAGGTTATGGATATGTGGATGAAACCCTTTGTTCCCGAAATGTCGAAAATTGTTCTCACAGTACGATGGAAAAGACCTATTCAACCGCGAAGTAAGTTAAGCTAAGACATCCAGTTTGTAGTACATAAATCAGTCGAATCTTTATCCATTCAAAAGACACAGAAACTACGCATGCTATACTAAGCATTGAGGTTGAAAGGTTCATTTTAAAAGTTTAATACTTACTGACTTTGACTGAATTGTAAATTTTAAACTTTTTACTATAAACAACTTTGGCACAATGAGAAACATGACTATGTAATTATCCATACGTCATAAGATGTTTTAAAAGAACAAAAACCATTGATTTTTTCTTGTCAGCTGTCACAAATTCATGAATGAAAAAGAATAAGGAGTTGAGTTTCACTTAAATTTGTGTGTGTTATCATTTTGACGTGTGCTCTCCTCTGTCTCCTCTCTTGGATAAAATTTGACAATTCAACCTGCTCAAGAATTTGACAGCTACGGTTAAGGATAGTACACAGGTTGTGAAAAAAGTCTGGAAAATGACTGAAAAATCAACACTACGCGAAATGATTGAAAATGGGACGCGAAATTTCGAATATTCGACCGAAAATTCTGGTTAAATCAAATTTGTTGATTAAGTATCACTTGAAATTCACTATTATGCAAAAAAAAATGATTTTTAATACTTAATTAATAAATCTGAACCAGAAATTTCGGTCGATTTTTCAGTCATCTTTCGCGACTCGTGTTCATCTTTAAGCTACGCAGGTTAATCAAGGTTTTCAAGGTTATGTAACGACACGTTTACACACTCACGAAGATGGTTTGCGTACAATAAACGCACTCATTACATTGTGTGGTGAAGAAAGTTAAAGAAAATTTTGTGTTTTTGTTAATTTTAATTCGTCAAGGAAAATTTCATAAACATTAAATTTTAAGGCAACCGCTCTCGTCATCATGTCAAAGGTAAAGTAACCTGTTGTTTCACAGCTCTGAGGTTAATGTTTAAAGAACCAAAGTATGTAATGCAAATGCGCAAAAATACAATTTGTGCTAAATTCAATGAAAAACATATAAAAGACCCGTACGAGCAGTTCGCGGCATTTGATTTGGAGTGTCATCGATTCTGATCAAAAACGAGATAGATTCAGCTCAGAAAAGGCATCGGTTTTGATCAGAAAGTATATCGATTCTAATCAGAAAAGGCATCGATTTTGATCAGAAACGACATGGATTGTGATCAGAAAAGGCATCGATTCAGCTCAGAAATACATGTGAATTCGATTAGAAGTGACTTCGATTTTTCTCAAAAACGACATCGCTCCTGATCAGAAAAGGCATCGATTCAGCTCGGAAAAACATGTGAATTCGATTAGAAGTGACGTCAATTTTGCTCAAAAATGGCATCGATTCTGATCAGAAAAGGCGTCGATTCTGATCAGAATCGGCATAGATTCAGCTCAGAAAAGGCGTCGATTCTCATCAGAATCGGCATCGATTTTGATCAGAAACGGCAAAAATTATGATCAGAAACGGCATCGATTTTGATCAGAAACGGCAAAAATTACGATCAGAAAAGGCATCGATTCAGCTCGGAAAAACATGTGAATTCAATTAGAAGTGACGTCGATTTTCTTCAAGAATAGCATCAATTCTGATCAGAAAAGGCATCGATTCTGATGTGAAATGGCATCGATTCAGCTCAAAAATGGCATCGATTCAGCTCGGAAACGGCATCGATTCTGATTAGAAGCGGCACTGATTCAGCCTAGAAATACATCCGAATTCGGTTAGAATTAACATCGATTTTGCTCAGAAACGGCATCGATTCTGATCAGAAACGGCATCGATTCAGCTCAGAAATACCGTCAGATCGTTCGTTCGTACTTCAATTTAAGTCTGAAACGGCTTCGATTATAGAATTCTTCGATTTGATCCTGTTAGTACAATGAGTTTATTTTAGGAATACCAGCATCAGCACATAACGGTTTCAAAATAAAAAAACTCTCAGTCTGGTGAAGCAATCAAGCTAAAAAAAATTGTGTCTGTTATGTTACTGTTGTAACAACTTGCCTAACAAAGTACGTTGCGGCTTCTAATACGTTCGCAAACCAGGCGCATTTGCCTATGAGATGCGTTTTGTGACTGTGTTTCTAACATATTTTGTTTGCGAAAAGTGCGTACGTGCGACTGCTTTCAACAATAATACTTCAGCAGACTCCCATGACGTTAATGTGCGTTCTCGAATTGTTTCATCATCAGCCAACTGTCATACATTTACAGTCGCATTTTACGATAGCTAATTGCAATACATTTACAGTCGCATTTTTGCGAGTGTGTATCTGCCGCAGTACATAAAATGCTTGTACATGGGACTGAGACTTTTATTGAAACATTACAGTCGCCGAAATTGAAATTGTTTGACGGGCCCCGTCAAACCATGGGAGTCTGCTGAAGTATTATTGTAGAAAGCAGTCGCATACGTACGCACTTTTTGCAAACAAAATATGTTACAAACACAGTCACTAAACACATCTCACAGGTAGATGCGTCTGGTTTGCGAACGTATCAGAAGTCGCATTATTTTTTGGTAGGCAAGTTGTTACAACCAGTAACATAACATGCACAATTTTCGTTGGATTTAATAGATTGACCAGAATGTGAGTATTTTATTTTGAACTGAGTTTGCTGAGTTGTGATCACATCCCGATTTCATACTATAATCGAAGCGCGTCTGACTAGAATTAATGAAGTTTTCAAACGATCTGGAGGTATTTCTGAACTTACCAATTCTGTGCGGAATCTATGCCATATCACATTTCATTTTTGTCGACACCCGTGGCTTGAACGTTAGAGTTCTCGACTCATAATCGAGAGGTTCCAGGTTCAATTCCATGGCAGGACAATATGTGTATGAATGAAAGTGCATATGCCATTTCAAATCCAATTCAGATGTGTTTCTGAGTCCAATCGATACCGGTTCTAGTCAGAATCGATGCCGTTCTGAGCTGAATCTATGCCGTTTCTGATCAGAATCGACGCCTTTTCTGAGCTGAATCGACGCCTTTTCTGAGCTGAATCGACGCCTTTTCTGAGCTGAGTCTATGCCGCTTCTGATCAGAATCGATGTCGTTTCTGATCAGAATCAATGCCGTTTCTGATCAGAATCGACGCCTTTTCTGATCAGGATACCACTTTTGAGCGAAATTGACGTTACTTAAAATCGAATTCACATATATTTCTGAGCTGAATCGATGCCTTTTCTGATCACAATTTATGCCGTTTCTGATCAAAATCGATGCCGTTTCTGATCAGAATTGACGCCTTTCCTGAGCTGAATCGATGTCGTTTCTGATCAGAATCGACGCCTTTTCTGATTAGAATCGATGCCGTTTTTTAGCAAAATCGACGTCACTTCTAATCGAATTCACATGTATTTCTGAGCTGGATCGATGCCACTTCTGATCAGAATCGATGTCATTTCTAATCAAAATCGATGCCGTTTCTGATCAGAATCGACGCCTTTTCTGAGCTGAGTCTATGCCAATTCTGATCAGAATCGACGCCTTTTCTGATCAGAATCGATGCCGTTTTTGAGAAAAATCGACGTCACTTCAAATCGAATTCACATGTATTTCTGAGCTGAATCGATGCCTTTTCTGATCAAAATTTATGCTGGTTCAGATCAAAATCGATGCCGATTCTGAGCTGAATATATGCCGTTTCTGATCAGAATCGATGTCTTTTCTGAGCTGAATCGACGCCTTTTCTGAGCTGAGTCTATGCCGATTCTGATCAGAATCGATGCCGTTTTTGAGAAAAATCGACGTCACTTCTAATCGAATTCACATGTATTTCTGAGCTGAATCGATGCCGCTTCTGATCAGAATCGACGCCTTTTTTAGTTGAATCGATGCCGATTCTGATCAGAATTGACGCCTTATCTGAGCTGAATCGACGCTTTTTCTGAGCTGAATCGACGCCGTTTCTGAACAGAATCGATACCGTTTCTGAACAGAATCAATGCTGTTTCTGAGCTGAATCGATGCTGTTTCTGAGCTGAATCGATGCTGTTTATGAGCTGGTTTCTGAACAGAATCGATGCCGTTTTGAACAGAATCAATGCCGTTTCTGAACAGAATCGATACCGTTTCTGAACAGAATCAATGCTGTTTCTGAGCTGAATCGATGCTGTTTCTGAGCTGAATCGATGCTGTTTCTGAGCTGGTTTCTGAACAGAATCGATGCCGTTTTGAACAGAATCAATGCCGTTTCTGAACAGAATCGATGCCGTTTCTGAACAGAATCGATGCCATTTCTGATCAGAATCGATGCTGTTTCTGAGCTGAACCGATACCAGTTCTGATCAGAATTGATGCCTTTTCTGAGCAAAATCGATGTCATTTCTGATCGAATGACTTCTAATGAAATTTAAATGTATTTCTGGTCGAGGACAGATACTTACTGCGGCAGGTATACATATTCACAAAAATGCGACACAGTAAATGTATTGGAATTAGCTATCGTAAAATGCGACTGTAAACATATTGCGAATTCGCTGATGATAACAATCCGAGAACCCACACAATTTGGTCGAGGAACGCTGAATTGAAGATAATTAGAGTTGGAGCTTGGATTCTGATGAGAGAGTAACATAGTGATTGACTGTAAAATAACCCGCAGCAGTTTCTGACCAGAATTTACGTCTTTTCTGACCAGAATCTAAGATATTTCGGACAAGAAATTTGAGCCGTAACTTAAATAGAATCGAGGCCTTTTTTGACCAGATCTGGTAGCGTTTATGATCAGATCCGAAGCTTTCCTTCACTAGAATCTAATCAGTTCTGATCAGTTTCGAAGCCATCGGAGCCAGAGTTGAGGGCGTCGTTTCTGATCAGAATCGATGCCGTTTCTTAAAGTTGCAGCCGTTTCCAACCACAACCGTTGATTTTGAACCGGATCGCCAATTAATAGAACATAAACCGCCAGTGCACTTAATTTCAACACCTTTGCTGCCTCGTTAGCTGCTTCAGAAACTGTCTATTGAAATACAGAAAGTTGCCGAAAATGTATTAGAAGTTTAATATTTGTGTTTCAATCAAATAACAAACGAAAGTTTTAGAGTAAAATGATTTGTGCATAATCACACACCACGTATTGAGTAGCGCAAAAGACAAAAGCCATTCTGGTGTTATGTGTTCATAGTGAAAGATTATTTCTGTCTGTTGTCAGCATCGCGATATCGTCGGAAAGCCGCAATAATTTCTTTCCGGGCCTCTTGGTTGTCGAGATTATTTTTCTCGAATTTCTCCTGGACGGACTCTGACCAGAGTAACATATTGGAAATTTCACTAAGTAATTGATGGTGTGAAGGCATAGTAAAATGAAAATATCATACCTATCAAACAAGACAGTATGTTGCTGTCATTGAAGGAATTTCCCGGCCCAAAATGAATTTTTGGAATCAAATCTTTCGAAAAAGTCTTCAAGATGCATGCCTTCACGAATTGCTTCATGTTTTTCAAATTGATTTCAAGGTACGATGATTTCTACGAAACATTAGAATAAAATCAGAACCTTTTTACACTCTACAACATTTTACCATAAGCGCAAACGATTCTTTGTTTTTCAGTGACTTGTCCCACGTTTCAAAATTTTCCTCTGATACAGGAACACATTCGTGTGGCTTTTTATCGTCCTTAAGAATAAAATTTCCAAAAAAAAAACTTTAGAATAGCGAATGTTACATGACACTAACATTTACGTCCTGTTTCGCCATAGCAATATCGATCGGAAATTTCTCGTTAACCAGTAGTGGTAGCCTAGGCATTTAAATATAAAAAATTAAAACTAATTTCGGCTCGGAATACCGGAGTTTTCTAAATGCAAAAGGCATCTTTAGCTAATAAGGCGATTAAAGTGCACTTTCGTATGAGTTAGAAACTATGTATTGTCTACACAGTGCTGGAAGTAAGCGACGTAGTCTCACAATTTCAGCACTAGAGAACTAAATCAATTATTCGGCTTTATATGAACGTCCTAAGCAACTCACGGTACGCACTCGTTGACACATTTTTGCATCTTCAATTGTGCCATCAAGGAATCGTTTTCTTTCTTTGTATTGATCACCTCAGCGAGAACAGTCGCAAGCTCATCTTCCAGTGCTCGACACATCTGATCTTTCTTCGCACACTCCTCTTCGCTTCTTTCCAATTTACCCTGCAGCTCTTTTATCACATTCTTCAGGGCCTCGGTTTCGCTAGTCATCGATTTTTTGTTAACGGTAACGTTGGTTTTTTCAACTCTTTTCGGCTGCGCTGGGTTCGCCAGCTTCCAGTAACATAAGTCAGACTTTGGCCTCAAGTTGTTTCGAGCCATTCTTTTTCGCAAAAAAAAATGGAAGGTGAAAAAAATTAGAAGATTTGATTTTGCAAGTGACACACTGAATATTCAATTTCGAAGGTATTTTGATGACATGAACAACAGTAGGTAAGTATGAACTATTCATGACGACGGAAGCAGCATATTGTTTGGAAATCAAAAGATAGTTTATGAATGGAAATGAATGAGACTCATGTCACTGTGCTTAGAATACTGCCTTCGGTCGCACATTTCTGAAAATATGCGAGTAGCCTTGAATATCACCCGAAATATAACGAATATGATTATAAGTATCCCTGAATCGACCGATTTTGACAATCTTCGAAGTTGAACAAGCATTCGTAATCATATAACTAAGAAAGAGGAATTTTCAAAAATTGGGCTCGTTTCATTACAAGGGAAAGTTTTTCTATCGGCAATGAACGTCAAGTCCTTGAGCGTCCACAAAAGGTGGAAACTCCAATTCGGCGTGAAACAAACGTATAGTAGTAAGCTCACATGCTGATACAGGGCCGTCATTTCAGAATTTTTACATAAGCGGCTGTACGTTTCGAAGTTTAGACGAATTTATGAAAAATCAGTGCATTTTGGAGGAATACCGTAGAACAATTTGTAGAGCGATGTTTTACGTCGTAAAATAACTTATAAAAACTCTAATCATTCATTTAAATGAAATTTTCAAATTTGGTAAATTTATCATTCATATCTAGATGGCGCAGAAGCGCGCCAGTCTCTGAAAAAACATGCAAAACATTTAGAAACATGTCGCGTCGTTAAACATAATCACAGATTCGATGTCAGCAAATCTGAACCATAAATTTTCCAAATAACATTGTATAGCACTAACAAACTACACTTTTTACGATTAGTTTGACGCTAAGGCTAAATCACCATTATTTCATTTAGCGTCTTAGCGTCAAAATATACCACTTTATTTTGACATGTAAATTCTCTGATACATTATTATATGCTCTCTCAATGCATTGTTCAGAGAATCAGTCGGAACCGAGGGGTAAATTACTCTTTCTGAGTGATTAACGTGTTTAGCAAGCGTGTAACCATTGAATAACATGTGACCAGTAATTTTTCAATGAATGATAGTCAATTATGTTGTTTAATGACGGTAAATCAACGTTTTGATTTTTGGTTAATCAAAGTAATTTACCCCTCGGTCGGGACGTAGTAAACTACAACAATTGAGCGTGGTTCTTTGCCGTCTGAAGAAGAAGAAGAAACATTGATCTCTATAGCTGAATACGGTGTCGCCCTCAATTTTATAGAGCTGAATACGGATTTTTGTGTAACTATATCCACAATCAATTAAAAGACATGAAACGATAAGGCATCACCTGAAACGGTTTTTTTTTCTTCAATTGATTTGTTTTTGTTGCATATGCAGAGAACAGCACTGCCGCAAGAAGTACCAACCTAACAGATGAATTGACTAGTGCTATGTGAAACAACAAAATTGGTAGTTCTCGATTTTTGTAAATATTAAGCACAGCATAAATTTCTGCAAATTAAGCCAATTAATTATGAGTCAAAATGTTGGATGTAATGTGTGACAAAATGTTGGATGTTTCCGCGTTCTATGAAAGTGAGTAAATAGTGAACTGAAATAGAAAATTAATTCGGCTAAATTGAGTGCAGGGCACTATTGTATTTTTGTTTCGAAATCAGGCTAGCTGACAAAAATTCATAATGGCGGCAGGATCGTGTTTGAAGTATTCATATGGTATGGACAACGAACACCAATATATAGTTTGAGATAGGTTTTGATAACAGATGTGATGGTTTGTACACATTTCACTACAGCTCGGATTTTAAGTCTCTGTGTTTATTGTTTCAGAATATAGTTGGGCTAGTCACAGTGACTTAGAGGGAAAAATACATCAAAGTTAGTTTCGTATTCCATTCGAAACATCTTCTTCCACACATCTGTTAGTGGAAACAACTTTCCAGAATCTTCATGTCTGAATGATTGGTATATGTACAGTTTCGTCGATTGCACCGGTATTGAATAAAAATCTGTTTTATTCATTCTCTCGTGTCCATATATCCACCAGAGCCCACTCAATTCTTCTTCCGCATATTCAAAACGAACGATTTTCAGATTTTTGGTCAAGAACCAATTATTTCCGTTTTTGTTGTTCAATCTGAAGCCGTTCAGTTGAACCTCTCGGAAAACTCGGTTTCCTTGTATGATAGCTTTTTTCTTGAACAATGGAAAAGTTGGTTCCGTCCGTTTATCGATAAATTCTTGAATGTTCCGTTCCTCTATTCGATTACAGAGTTCAGCTAATTGCATGTTATGTTTTTTGACGAGTCTTTTCACCCGGAACATATAGCTTTCAAACGGAAAAGCTGCATATTCATTTAAATTGCCATATACTTTTACGTCTGCTGCAAGATGTACCAAATTATGTACACAGTACACAACATGGTGCGGGTCATACAATTCCGGTACTAAATTAACGAATTCTTTCAGCAAACATTCTGCTAACAAATTTAGCTTTCGGCACCACTCGCTGCTGTTAAGTATGGTAATGGCAACATGGAACAGCAAAAAATGATCGTACTTTTCCGGTGGTAGTATGTGCTTCATAACCACTGGACCGGAATACAGTAAAAACGTCCGGAACTCATGACCTTTGAAATAGCCGATTTCTGATAAAGGTCGGCATTTTCGTTGAAATTCGGACGGCTGAGCTGATCCAATATTTTTAAGTTTGGAGGAAACAGCATCCACAGAGGTAGCACCAATCTGATTTCCGTCTTCATCGTATATCCATATTCGCAAGAATCTTTTCATTACTCCCAAGTAAATTAGGTGTAGAGGATCCAAGGGGAAATGCTTGACCATGTCTAATTCTTCCACAAATTCCAGACATGAGTGCCCATTGTGATGTTCAGGATGATTT
>JANTFA010158306.1:0-10562 GCA_026413405.1 Phytosciara flavipes
TGAACAAATGAATTGAAAAATGAATTCAACGCACTCTAATATGAGAACGTCGCGAGCATGTCTTATACAACGCAGCGATTGTGAAGAAAATTTTGCGTTTGTTTTCAAATTTCGAGAGGACTTATGGCGTCAATTGATAATGTGGAGCTTGTCGGAAACTCAATACTGAAAGCTTTAAGAAATTTACTTAAAAGTTTTGCCCTTGCATTGAGAGTAGACATGTAACATCAGCATTACATGAAAATCCATTGAATTTTATTTTTCTAAATCATAAAATTCGTTTCTCCTAGTGGGTCGAGTCGGTAACGAATATTTATTCTTTCTTATTACAATAATTTGCATCAGTTACAGAACAGAAATATGAACTGTACGCATAAATATAATGATGAGTTATGATTTATACTCTCACAGCGTTATGAGTAGAGTTCCGATGGGAAAATCCGATGGATTGATAAAGAAAATTTAAGCAAAGACTAAGTGTAAAACCCAAAACAGTTCGGGGATGTTATTCATGGTGATTTATGTAAGAAAAAGACGTACTCGCAATTTGTTCTTGTTAATTATGTTGATGAATTTTAAAGTGTATCAATGATGAGAAACAAAGATTGGGATATTCCTTTGAATAGATTTTACGACCACTGTTATCACTGAAACTACTTATGGTAAAGCACAACTTTTAGAATGGAAAATGCTCCGAATTTTATGTTGATGTTCTATTCAAATGATATACCTTAGACCGTTTGGAAAAGAAAACTGCAGGCCGTTTGAAAGTACGTACGCGAATCGTAAACTGATATTAAAATTCGATTTTAACATCTTTAAATATAAGAACTTTGTCAACGCTTTATCTATCGAACTACTCAAGATTGGGATTTTTTTTACTTTTGCAGAAAATAGCATTCAAGGTGTGCGCTATCCACTTCAATTTAATGTTAGAATTCCTAATTCATTAATGGCAATCGATGCAAATATTTGTTTAACTAATTTCATTGTTTTTACCATTTTAAAGTCAATCGCTTGGTGCTAAGTTGAGACGGTTGGAATTATGACTCACTAGCACTGACACCCGGCCTACGGCCGGGTCGCACTGCACTGCAGTTATACTGTTATACCCAGTTAAAGTTTTATCTTAGTCTTACTGTTATCCCCAGATGTGATGTTATCTCAAGTTGTACCGTTATTCGGAGCTGTACTGTTTTACTCTGGATGTACCGTTATTCCTAGTCGTACAGTTATTCTAAAAGATTAAAAATACTGCCAAAATGAATTATTTTTACTGCCCAAATAATTAGATCCCTTTTACTATTACCGCCAGTTGTTACTTTTACCACCAGAACACATACATTTTATCGTTAATAGAAATCTTGCAATGATCTGCTATAATGCTGTTTCTCACGTCATGCTACTTTGCCATTACCCTTTATCGTGCTGATACGTACTTAAAATTCACAATAAAGTTGTTAAAGATATTTGATCGCTTGAGTTACAGATCCTATAAAACCTATCGGAAAATCTACTTTTTGTCTTCGTGAGTTATAGAGTACACTTACTCACTGGCCACTAAAAACAACACTATCCCAGAACTTCAACTGTTCACTGTGCACTTATAAAAGATAAATTTTTTTTGATTAACAACCATCTAGGAACATTTGGGACAGTCGTTTTCGAAATTAAAATGTATTTAAACTTTTTCTTTCACATTTCCACACCCTATGATTTATTTTGGGGCAGAAAAGGAACGAGAGGCCCACAAAAACTAAGCGAAAACTTGCATGATAGCTGCTGAACATATTTTACGGCAGTTCAACTCAACTCAGCTCAGCTCAGCTCTCAAAATTCATAGTATTTTTGAGAAACTGAATTGCCCTCACCTCAATAACACCAGCAACACTGGAAAGAACTTATGAAAACCTCAGTAATCTCTCAATATAAGGAGTTTCAATGGAACCTTTGGGCGGTCGTAGCTTCCGAACGAGATCATTGACCCCAAATTCTTTTGCCGAATGTCTTACGATTACGCTCTCAGACTACTCCCACAAATTCATTAATCTTGAGTCGTTTAGAAACAAACTTTTGATACAAATAAAGAAACAATTCCGCTTGGCGAAATTTATCCTTTCAGAATGGGTCATATTCAACCGTTTTCATATAAAAGCACTAAAATTTGGAAGCAATATGCCGCCCAAATCTTTATATTTTTCGACCAATTGTGTACTATAAATGTGCAGTATCTGCAGTAAAATCTGCGTTATTTGAGGGGCCGTTCACAAATGACGTCTTGCTCAAATTTTTGGACCCCTCCCAAAAATGACCAAAATCTTTAAAAAAAAAAGTCGGAAATGAACAAATCAGGCATGAAATAGCCCAGAAATGAGGATTTTTGGTGACCCCTCCCTCTAGTGCGTGACGTGAGCCAAAATATACCTACTTAAGTTGACCATGATTCCCTTTATTTGTACAACATTGACAAAACCTACGTAACTTGAACATGTCAACTCCCTTGAATTCTACATCATTAAAAAGACCTGCGCAACTTGACGATGTTAATTCCCTTGGATTCATCGCCATTGAAAGCACCTACGAATCTTGAACATGCGAATTACCTTCAATTGTACGACATCAATGCAACTACGTAACTTGACCATGCTAATTCCCTTGTATTTTATACCATTGTAAGAACCTACGTAACTTGAACATGCGAATTCCCTTTAATTGTACGACATTAACAAAACGTACGTAAATTGACCATGCTAATCCCCTTGGATTCCACAACATTAAAATTACTAAAGGTTAAATTCGCCGGGTGCTCCGAGGTGCACCGAGGTGCCCCAAGGTGCGTCCACATTTTGATGGGTTGGGTTTTATATGTATAGATTAAAATCGACGATGAAACCATTGTAAACGTTTATAAGCCACCGTCCATGGAGTTCGAAGCGGTAGTTTTACCGAATTTTGAAAAACCTTGTTTTCTCGGTAGTGATTTCAATAGCCACAATCCACTGTGGGGCTACAACTGTTGGTTTTCCAGGATCAGCGAAGCTTCCAAAGAGTCCAAAAGAAATAATTTAGAGACAAACACGTCAGTTGCGAAAAACAATTTAATTTAGAATGACGATTACAACAAACATTGAAAACTAGATTCGAAACGATTACGGGCGACTGTGTTCATATCGAATTGCTATTCCAACACACCCCCTCAATTTGATATCTCGACACCCCCTCAACTTCTCAATTCACAAAATGGATCAGCATAAAATTTGGTGGCCCTTTGTTGCATTTTGCATTCGACTTCATTCATCAATTTCATTCGGCCTAACTCAATGTTGAAGAGATTTGATTCATCTGCCACAATCCATTTGCGTCAACTTATGCCATTGCCTTGTCTATTGTGAGGCCACTGCTGTTAGCGATAACATACTTCCACTGACTTTTCGTTTGTGCGAAATAAACCATTGTTAGATCGACTCTTATTGTGCGAAATGGCCCACTGCTAAATCGACTCTCGGTTTCGGTTTGCGATGACCCACTGTCATCGGCGATAACCCTCCGCTATCGACTTTTGGTTCGGATACAACAACCCAACTGTTGTTGGCGATAACCCAACTGTTATTGACTTTGAGTTCGTATACGACAGCCCAGCTGCTGCCGATTTGCACACAATTTAGTTTTCACTTTTCACAGCAAGTTACAGCAAGCAAATGCGGAAAGGCCTCGAGAGTAGATAATGTCTTCCCGGACTTTCTAAAATTTCTCGGCCACTTGAGCAAATTGTTCACGAATATTTACTCCAGTGGCCAGCTACCGAGAGCCTGGAAAAGGATAAAAGTTATCGCGTTCCCAAAACTGAATAAACCGATAAGCGACCCAGCCAACTACAGACCAATCTCACTTCTGAGTTGCAGCCTAAAGCTATTCGAGAGAGTTATTCTGGCGAGATTAGGGGATACGATCAACCCCATGAAGTTAAGCCGGATAATCAGATGCAAAAAGACGCTCACCCTGCTTGCGAATATGCTCAGTAATAGATGCCTGCAAGTTGAGATTAATGACAAGACCAGCCGAAAACGTATACTGAACGATGGCCTACCCCAAAATTCGGTTCTGTCATGCGTACTTTACTGTTTGTACACAAGCGACCTTTCAACCACCCAATCGAGGAAGTTCATCTTTGCTGATGACATAGCTATTGCTGCTCAAGCCAAAACATTTGATGACATTGAGAAAATGGTGCACTACTTTTCGAAATGGAGGTTAAAGCTAGCAACAACGTGTCAATCAATTTCCACCTAAATAATCATCAAGCCAACAGAAAGCTCAAGCTGAAACTCAAGGGTAAAAGGATAAGGCACGAGAAATTCCCCAAATACATTGGAGTGACTCTGGACCGCAGCCTGACTTACCGACGACACCTGGAAATTACGCAAAAGGAACTGAAAGCGAGAATCAACGTCATTCAAAAGCTCACCGGAACCACTTGGGGCTGTACGGCGAAAACGCTACGCACCACAACTCAATCACTATAGTAATGCCCGTTGCAGATTTCTGCTCGCCAATATGGATGAAAAGTAGTTGACTCTTTGACACCCAAATCAACGTGGCATTAAAACCGATCTCCGGAGCCGTGCAACCGACCGAAGTGGAGTGGCTGAGCGTTTTGAGTAACATCGCTCCGGCTAGTATCTTGCGAGAAGGGTCAGGGTCAGCTTTGCGAGAATGCAGAAAAATCAACTCGGATCACGACCTATCCATCTACCTTCTATCGGCCCCGAGGAACCGAAGACTGAGATCCAGGTCACCTTTCTGGATTTTCTTTCGTAATGCGGACAACTGTGCCCATCTGAAGACTCGATGGAGAGAATGGTGGAACAAAGTAGCAGTTCACAACAAAGAGTTGATAATCTACCCGACAGTAGAAGTTTGTGGATTCGGTTTGCCCCGTTGCACATGGCTTCGTCTCAACCGAATACGAACCGGGCAAGGATGCTGCGCGTTTTTACTACATCGCTGGAACATTATCGAATCTCCACTCTCCCAGTGTGGAAACTATGAGTCATTTGGTGGAAGAATGTGTTATACATCGCTTTCAAGGTAGAATCAAAGATTTACATTCGGTCACTGCTGAAGCTTTGTTATGGCTAGATGGGCTGAACGTGGACATTTGATCTGATTTGAGTGGAAGATTTTACGATGAATTTTTTATTCTTGAATGATTTTGTGAAGGCTAGTCAATTTGTAAATCTTTGTTTCCTACAAGTCATTTTAAAATAAAAAATTTGGGCATTTTTCCAAACGTCACTTTTACGCACTAGTGTTTATTTAAACGTACCGCATCAGTAGTAATTTGTTTGCCAAACGAAGCATTAATTTTATCTGGATTTCGCGGTGGCGGCTCTGGTGGTTCGGATGCAGCCATTGTTGAAATACTTCCATTTAGTTGCATTTCTTTATTTTCTCACGTAGGCACAACCATCGATCTAGAAGAAAGGGACAAAATAACAATGTTACACTGTCAATAAATTCTATTTAAACAAATTAAACGTCGCGTCGAGACAATCGAGGCTCGTTGTAAAGGGGAACTGACTTGTTGTTTTCAACGAGCCCTAAGGGCATGATTTGATACTATAAAACTTACGAACCGTAGCTTAATTGTCCCTAAACGTTCAAACTCAAGTCGTTCATGTCCTTATATATATCCTACAAGCCGGAGAGCTTGATCAGACTAAATTTAATTCTGGCTGAGGCAATGAATAAAAGTTTCAAAGCTAATCTAAATGTTCATGTGTTGCAGGTGAACAAATAAATTTTGAAAAGGCTCAGTTCTCATAATGTCACACCTGCTCAATCCGAATCATAATATTGTTTGGAAGTTCCATGATAATTGAATATTCTGTGAAACTGCTGTTCCATACACTGCAATCTTTTAAGAGGAAATATTCATTTGCAGGATGTGTAGTGTAAAAGCTATTCAATTCAATTTTTTTCCTTTAGTTTTCAATTTATGAGTGGTTCACCTGCAGTTATTTCTATGTAAATGGATGGAAACTTAATTTCATTTTTCGCAGGCATTTTCCATTATCAATGTATACGTAAATTCAATGTTTCAGACGGCAATGCATAACGTCTGCTTGCAATTTTATTGTAGCGAAATATTCTTTACCGGATGTCAAATAGCAGAGTTTTATGTTCGTTTTGCATGAAGCGAGATACATAATTTATTATTTTTAACTCTGCAATACCATAACGTGATAATAACCATGCTATGGGAAACATGAGATAGCCAACAACTTACGTTCCCTAATCAGTCGGAGGAAAGACAGCACTGCTTCTTTAAGTCATTCGTATCCGACGGGCATAAAAACAGGTTGATATTTAGCTAAGCTTTATCAATTCTCTTGTTGCGTGTGTAGAGTAGATACTACTGCAGTGGTAACATTTTTCAAACATATTCTTTATCGAAGCATTCCCTAATAACTTTTTGATCACTATTTATTTGGCGGAGTTTTGCTATCTCTGATGAATAATAAAATATAAAATTCCCGAGTTAAAGTAATATCATGCGCTTGCGCTTCTGTTTCCAGTATTATCCCTCGAGTGTCGTATAAGTAATGACAACCGTAAATGTGTATATTTTCAGTAAATATTTATTGTATGAAGACGTTCTGCGCAGTTGTTGTTGTTGGATTTAAAATATTTTTTATATCAGCTTATCTCATTAAATGCTAAAATGCTAATGACCTAGCCCATTGTGACTAATAAATACGAAATGTTGGAACTAGGTAACCGAATCTCATTTTGTTAAATTTTTTAATTTCGCTATATCGATTTGGATAGAGGTTTTCTTGTTCCAAAGTTTTTGTTGGATTATACTCGTGAAAAAGTGAAATATGTGACCTATTTTCCAATTCGGAAGTTGTTGCGGTTTGAAATACTTAGTTTTCACATGAATTTCGTCTAACAAACGAAAGAGAACCGTAATCACGTGGTTCCGTCTGCTTTTAATTGAGTACATCATGAGTATGGAATGGTACTTTTTGCGTCTCGAACTTAGCCTTGCTTATCGGTAAACTTCACACATGGAATACCACTTCATCGTTTGTACCATTTTCAAGTGAGGTATTTTAGTCAAAAACTCGAAGACAGTGAATTTCCAACGTGCATGTGTTTTATCTGTTTTTCAGCTGATCCATTCACACAAACGAAAGAGCATATTCGTCTTTGTACGGGTGAAACAAGAGCATAAGCTCGTTTGTTTACCACTCACTGTCAGCTGAAGCAAATTTACGTTGAAAATTCAGTGCCTGTAGCAGTAGCTTGGGTCGATTTACAAATTTTCAATGCTCCCTTTTCAAAATGCTGTTTAAAAGTCAAAATGGAATGATGTTGTCACTCCGATGTGGAAAAAAAGGGAGGCTCTGACCCCCCTACAAAGTGTTGTACAGTACAACAAATACAACACTTTTAGTGTAAATTTGTAAATCGATCCACGCTACTGTGGCGGTACTATAATTGAAATCTGATTTTCTTGTAAACCAACAGTAAATGAATAAAAGGGTTTTTACTTTTAAAAAAATTGGGATTTCGCGTATCCGAAATCGCACTTTGTTCTAGTACCCAAATGTAGTATATTACTCACTGGTTGACCCAAAATCCCTTTGCTCGTACCGCCATAACACATTTACTGCGCGAATTTAGTGTGCCACATATTTCATAGCTTCATAAATCAATTACAAGAAGACCACCATTTTTTAAAGTTTAAACATGCTGGACTGGATACGTTGTCAATGTCACCAAACACTGAACGTAAGTTGAGTCAAACTCCTTTTAAAGTACAAATCGAAAATGCCACAATATAATTTTTTGTTTATCATTGTGGATTCAGAGAAAATCAAGAAGTAGGTCAATATACTTGAAGCTCTTAAGTGTTCAATGCTGTAGTACTGTAAACAAAGAATTCTCTGCCACACCCTAAATAGCAGACAAAATAATATTTATCAGTCCATTGCACACGATTTTGGAAGATTCATAATGAAGTATGGCAAAATATCAAAATAAAAAATTTCTAAAAATCTCAACGACATTAAAGTTTCCGAATTTATCAGCTGAGTTGTGGAGAGAAACACGCACACAAATCTCAAAACACTTTGAAGAAACAAATGCGTTTAATGTCACCCACCCATCGAGTAGAGCGAACCTTAATATTTATAGTGAAAACCACCCACCAGTTTTCGTATTTGAAGTTGTTTACCTCTCATGAAATGCTTTGGATATATCATTACAAACATTCAGCCACATGGGTTATATATACAAGCTAATACAGCGGTACTGAAATGTATCCTTATCGAACGGAAAATACATCGGAAAAGGAACTAAAAACTCTGCTGAGCAGTCAGGCACAATGAATGTTGATATACGTTGAATGTTGTAATATTTCCCTGGTACACAGTCTCTTACTTTTGTTTATTGGATCAAATTTGATTGTATGCCTACGACGCTACGACCAATGCACTCCAGGCATGAGTGGATCTCTAAATAGAGTACTGAAAATGGACAGTGTACCAGTACCATACAAATAATTTGCACTGTAAAAAGGGTGGTGATAAAATTTCATTCAAAATAGCACTCTATTTGACAACTGACTACGATCACATCTTTGCCTGTAGTTGCCTGTAGGCTGAAAGATATGTCAATTTAAACAAGCTCATTAACTGAGAAACAAAGAACAACATCAGATTTTACCATATCTGCAGTGAATGGTCCAACTATACGCAAACCGTTCTAGTGAACTCAGCGAATTCATCAATAACACTGGCCTGTAGGGGAGTATAATGAAATTAGTCCTGCGTGAAGGTGGTTGACTGATGTGCGGCTGTTTGAAACTATAGAAATAATGTCGAAGAGTAATGCTTGGTCTCCTTTTTTCTTCCATAACTAAAAACTTATTTGTTTATTTATTTATTGATTTAATGTGATCGTTTTCATGCCTAGCAGATAGGGGCATTTGGTCAAAAAAGACCTTTTGCGTGCAGGAGATCATTTTGGGAAATGATTGAGCAATGAGCATTGAGCAAGTGTATAATGAAGTTTTAGTTGCACAACTACTGTCCCTGTATATGAGTTCAGAGACCTAACTTAGACCCAAATGCGAAGCAATTAGACGAAAAGTATTTTTTTAAATATATTCACATCTTCGGGATTTTCGCTTGAAATTAAATCCATGAAATTCAAACAGAAAGTGACAATATTTTACTCACCAATAATTTTATTCGGTTAAATGGTATGTTTTATAGAAGCGATACACTGTGTCTCGTATATCAATGCCACCCTTCGCTAAATACATATAACAATAGTCAGTGCACTGCGTACACATAATTTATTTATTCAAACACAAACGTGTGCTGTATACACTTAATGCTTCATAGATTCGTTAGGGTTAGGGGGGCCATGAGCTCAACCTGTCTTTCTTTATCTGCAATCCACTCTCCCTAAAAATTACAATTTGGGAAAGCATGTAGGATGTTAGGTATAAAACGAATACACAAGAAATTGCATTACGCTTCGGTATATATGAGGACGTGCGTTGGCGATGAGTCATCTGATAATGTTCATCGCTTCGAACTCGACGATTATTAGAATCTCCTTGTTAAATTGAAATTAAATTATTGCAAAAATAAAGGCTCTACTCAGTTTTTTAATGGATCGTGTCTATCCAGAAAAAAGATGTAAACCAAAAAATGTATCGGAAATCAGAATTTATTTCCATTTTAAACGAAGGATTGGCTGTACAATTCCATAGAAATTTTCAACACTAGTAGCGGAACCGTACGGAATTACCAGAGTTACACTCAGCGCACGGTCTATACCAACGATTCAACGAAACTAAAGTGAAACTATGTTTATAAAATACGAACAATTCACAATAATAGTTAACCATAGTAACATAGTAACAGGAGGCAAGTACAGTTGTACCAAAATATAACAATGGGATCAGGCTTATTCCGGTAGAATTGCATTCAATTTTCAATATTTTCGTCAAGCAGTGTAACCTGGCTCTATATTATATGGTCATTTCCATGGAAAGACTTTTACGAAGAGTATTTTCATCACCAAAAAAGTTGCATCGAAGACTGAATGAACGAAGAAATGAAAAAGTGGATGCACTTTTGATGTTTGTGAATATATCCAATGAGGGCAGTGCCCTAGATAGTATTTTTAAGGGGAAAAGAAAATCCGTCCGTAAAATCCGTCCGTAAAATCCGGAATACCGGATCAACCGGGTCACAAGCGGCGTACGAGTCGATCGAGGTCATTCTGATCATGTGATCGGTAGAGGCGTGACTGCTGATGACGATGACATAGTTGGTTAGTTCAGCGAATGTAAGGCAGTCGAGTAATGAACGGTGAAAGTTGAAAAAATGCCATTTTCAAGAGATTCTCTACAGCGAGGGTAGGGACTTGTAGGTTCGGTAGGTAGCGACATTTTTTTGACATCACTTCCTCTACAAATGAACCACCACACAACCTTCGGAGGTTGCTGGATGTGAGGTGAATCAGACCTAAATGCG